>JANHGN010010264.1:0-48617 GCA_024605025.1 Megaceryle maxima | reverse complement strand
GAAATAATATATAAATGTATAAAAATATATAAATAATATATTAAATATATATAAAACCACAGAGAAGTGTATAAATATTAAAAAAAAATCTGGAGGATATCTGTGTAGACAGAAAGAAAGAGGAAAACCATACGTGCACATATACAAATACAAGTACATAAGGATAAAATATTTTTAAATGTGTCTGTGTATGAACATCTCTGTCTCCATATATGGGGGTGATAGATACTATATGGACATATCCCCCAACACATTTGTATTTATTTGTATATATATACACCTTCATGTTTAAATGCTTTTTTATAAATAAAATATATGTAGGGTAGCCACAGCTATGTGTGAGAGATTTTTTTCTCTTTCGCTAAATAAATATGTATATGAAGAACTAAATACTTATGTTGAACATGTGTACATTGGTAAGCCTGCAACCATGTATGCCTCAGAAATTGAAATCTCTAACTAAACACATTCGTGCTTGCTGTCTCTGAGCCTTGGCATACGTGTCTGTGTAAGCACAGTGCAGCAGTGTGCGCACACGTACGTGTCTGTGTAAGCGTAACATAGCAGTGTGTGCACAAGCAGGTGCTGTATTCACACTGTCTTCTTCATGCTCTTATGCTCAATTGCTCCTTTGCTCTCTAGCTCATGAAAGATGTGTCTCGGTAAACATGTCCCTATACACTTCTTGTGTAGCTGTGTTTGAGTATGTAACCGACATAAACACAGCTGTTTAGCTAAAAATATTTCTGTGTACCTACAGACTCATGAACATGGTTTTGTGCTTATCTCTCACATTTCCCAACAAGCACCATGGGGCAAGTGCCAGGTGAGGTCTGTGCCCCCCTGTGTGCTGGAGCCCTGGCCGCAGACCCATGTGTTGGGGTGGGGGTGACAGCAGGGGCTGGTGGCAGTGGCAGCCGTTTGGGGCTCCAGGTGCACGATGACAGGTCTGGCACCTTGCCTGCTCATGGTGGCTGTGGCAGCAGGCACAGGGCTGGCAGGAGGGGTCCGGCTGTGGGGTCAGGGCAGGTTGCAACGGGGAACGCATCCAGCGCCAAAGCCAACCCGGATGCTGCTGCCAAGGCATGCGTTGAGCTTTCTCACTGCAGGTTTCACCTCTCCCTGCTGCTCTCCCCTTGCCAGCAACAAGTTGGTCTTTCCTTTGTTTGATGCCACCTCCCCCCACCCCCAATACAGTTGTGTGATTGCCCAGCTTTGATATTTGCACCAGCACCTCACAAACCACAGCTGCCTTCCCAAATGGTTCCAGCCCTTGGCAGGAGCAGCCGCAGCAACCAAGCATACACCTGGCTGCCCCACTGCACCCTCAGCTGGTTTTATCCACTGCCAGAGGCCAGGGTCACACCGCCTCACAAATTTGGGCCACTGGTTGTGGTTACTGCCTATTACACTTGACATGGTCTGGAGACCCCCTCCCCTTGCACAAACCTGACTCCTTCAGGTTGCTCCCTCCTGCCCAGCCCAGCCCCAGAGCAAAATCAGACCTGGAGCTCAGCTGCCCGAGTTGAATGTCTCAGCCTCTTCCAGGGCCCTGTTTCCTCTGCCGTTTGCCAGCAGCATGTCATCCTTGCATGCACCACCGTGGCACACACAGCTCATCATCAGGCAAAAAGGTCATCACAGAAGTAAAAGCCATGAGGCCTCATTAATGGTAGGAGTGTGTTTGGACAGTGGGTTTAAGTGTCCTTGCACACTGCAGGGAGAGGTAGTCCAGCTTGTCTAGCCCACACAAATGATGAGTGGTTCCTATAGGAACACCCATCCCTATCTGTGACACTATCAACCCCAGCTGTAAGAGCAGGGCACCCATTCCCACTCTGCTCACCTCCTGCACTGGTTTTGTACACTTGTGTGCACATAGATCATATTCTCACCTGCAAAAGCATTATTTTTCAAGGTGGTAAATGGAATCCTCCCCCTCAGCAACCCTAACCTCCTCTGACAAGGAACTCCACAGCTGTCTTAGCCCCATGGAGCACTCTCCCTCTGCCTTGTGTCCCTGTGTTTTTTGGACAGGATAGAGATTAAACAGAGCAGCTCTTCAGGGCTCACCCCCAGCTCTTCAGCTACAGCTCCAGCACGCCAGGCCAAAGCAGCTGAAAGGAAGAGTTAAGATCATGCCCTTTCCCCAGAGCATTACTTTAGTTCTTGCCCCTGCCTTGAGCTTGGCTTTCTCCACCCTAGAACCTTATCTACTACAATCAAGTGCACAGTGATGCTTTAAATGGAGAAGGACTGAGAGGAAAGTAACCCCACCAGGATGAATTGCAGAGTAGTTACTAGATATGTAGCCTAGTGAAGTGGGATAGCAGAAAGCCATAAAATAGGATACAGAGCAGAGAGACTGCTAAGAAGGCTCTTGAAATAACTGGCCTCATTTCTCTACACTTTGTTTTCCACTTTCCTGTGGGCACGAGAATAGTGAGCTCTGCCTTGCTGAGCACAAGCAGAGGGTCATGCCCAGCACCTAGAAATTAACAGCTTAACTCTGACTAGGCTGAACTACAGAAAAGCCCTTAACTCCCTCTAAGGCTCCTTAGGCCAGCCTTGCTTTTCCTCCATCTGAAGCACCTAACTGGTGAGGTAGAAAGGGCTGAGCCTGCTCTTCTTACCAACCCCTCCCAGAGGTTAGCAGCAGCTTTAACAGCACCACCCTGTGCTCCACCCTTTCACAAAGGTTTTCACATACCCAGGACAGGGCTGAAGGACTATGGTCATAGACAAGAGATCAGTGCAAGCAGCTTCAAGAACAGCAGAGGGGCAGCTCTGCCCTACAACACTCTTGAGGTCAGTGAAGCAAACAGAGCTAACCCCACCGACCCTTGGAAACCAATCTGGAAGGCAGACTTGAGACAGGGACTGGCTTGATAAAATGGTGACTAGACAGAGGAAAGAAAGCATGTTAGTGAAGGAAAAAAGAGAGTCAGAAACAGAAGTGAACAAGAAAGTTTGTTCTTGTTAAGTTTATTGGCATCATGTTTGTCTCTTTACATAAGAGCTCAGCCTACGTACTAGAATGTAGACCTCTGGAAAACAGGTAGAAGGGCTCCATTTAAGCAAGCTACAAACGCAAGAACAAATACCAGGAAGAAAGGAAGAGAGGAAAGGGACTAGATTGCCAAGTTTTTCCATACCAAAAATCCAGATTAGCAGTCAGTAAGAAGAAAGGGAAGATTCATAGTCCAGGTCATTCGTCAAGAAACAGCTACCATAACCCAGGTGGGAGAGGAGCTCCTTCCACAGCCCAAAGAGCCACCAGGATACCTCAGCTCTGGCTCTCTCACACTCACTCCAGGATGTTAGGAGTTAAGCAGTAGGGGAGGTGAACAAATGAGGTCATTTTATAGCTGTATTTAATTTTAAATCCAATAATCCAGTGTGCATATCAATGCTGTTATGCAAATCTGAGAATTTAGATACAAGGAAGCCAGACAGATTTTCCAGAAGATGAAGCCTTTTTGGCCTCAAAACAAGGTTTACAGAGTTCATCTCTACTGTACAGAATACTGCCTCTATCTGGACTGTGTTGATAGCACGCTGCAGTTCAAAAGTGTCCTCCTCACTTTCTACACAATCTGTGTTTCAGTACTTGAACATGTAATTCAGGAATTTTACACTAATTTATACATTTTTAATTGGTTGCATATATTAACATGTACTATAAGATTTTTCCTAAAGAAGCATTACATAATACATGGATACTGTAAAAAGATCTGATTAGTTAAAAGTAACAAGCATTAACAGAGATACGTACAAAACTCAACCTAGTTGGACTGAGTGCTGAGCTTGCAATGAACTATGGGTAATCAGCCTTTCCAGTTGCAGCCTTCACAGGGGAAAACACGAGACAGTTAAAAATGTATGTAACTTGTTACACAGATTACCTGTAAACAGTTTCTCTCCATTGGACACCTGGAATTAGATTCAGTTCCAAACATACATAAGAGTTTCCATTTTAAACTAAGAGAAAGGTCTGTTACCATGAAGTGTGATGTGGATGGTGTGGGGACATGAGCTCTGAAGTGCAGGACTCAGATGCTCATGGGAGATGGGTGGATTTTGGCAGCTGGAGATGGAGATTTTTTTTTAATTTCATTTTAAACACAGAAGAGGGGCTGTGTGTTTGAAGGCCTAAGTGTGATATTCATTTGTGAAGGACTGTGCTCAACCCCTCCCTCTCCCCTCAGCAGCTGCAGCTCTCCGCAGAAGCCTTCACTCGGTCATTCTTGTCTAGTTTGATGGGTTCAGGGAATTCATTGTAAAGCTCCACTTCGGTTTCCTAGTGGGAGAGAAGGGAGGAGTTAGTGCCACAGCTCTACAGACAGCTCTGAGCACAGAAGGAGCCATTCTCAGCTGGGGAAAGCAGTTGGAGCACCTAAGGCTGGCAGGACCAGCTGAGCTCAGCAGGTAGGACCAGCACAGGGCATCCACCAGCTCCCTCCGTACCTGTTTAAGTGCATTTCGTGCAATCGTCTGGAAAGCTTGTTCCACATTAATGGCCTCCTTGGCACTGGTTTCAAAGTAGGGGATGTTGTTTTTACTGTAGCACCAGGCTTGTGCCCGTTTTGTGGTGACCTGGGTGGACAGAGAGCAGCATCATCACCTTCAGCTACACAAGATGCAGATTTTATTTCCAGTCTGGAGACCCCTCATACCCAAATGAGCCAAGACAGCAGTTCCGACCTCATCAAAACTACAGCCTTGATACAGAGCACAGGAGATTGCTGACCACCACCAGATACACTCAGCCCTATGCCTTTGGAAGAGGAGACCACAAGGCATTGCTCAGGCACCCGCAGAGCTGGGACTTGCTCCCATAGGCATTTGTCAGTGATTCTGGGGGAGGAGAATCAGCTCCTCTCCTGGCATCTCCCCAGGAAGCTGCTGCAGTCCCTCCACCAGTGGGCAGGAGCATGCTGTGCACAGAGGTTTGACCTCTCCAAGCAGGAGAGACTCTTCCCCAGCAGCACACAACAGCTGAGCCACACTCAGGCACCTCCCACTTCTCAGATAACCTGCCCCTATTCCTACAAGGTCTCCCACTCCAGTAACTTCCTAAGAAGAGGCTAGCAAGTCCCAGTACTCACTTGTCTGTTTTCTAGGTCAATCTTGTTTCCCAGCACAACAAAAGGGAAGTTCTCAGGATCCCTTGGACTGGCCTGAATGAGGAATTCATCCCTCCAGCTGTCTAGAGTTTTGAATGTGTTGGGGGCCGTGACATCAAACACCAGCACACAGCAGTCTGCTCCCCTGTAGAAGGCAACTCCCAGAGACTGAAATCGTTCTTGTCCTGCTGTATCCCATATCTGGAACAAAAAAACCAAACACGATAGATAAGCCAGCTCTACCCTGACATAGTCAGTCCACAATTAGGGCATTCATTTCAAAACTCCCCACCAGGCATCTACAACTCTCATGTAGCCAGATAGGAGCACGTAAAGGCTTGAGAATTTCTGTAGGCACTAAGTATCAAGAGCCAGAAACATCCTTCTAAAGATAGTTAACCCTTTTTGTGTTCAGCCTCAGCAACTGCCATGTCCTTGTTCTGGCTAAGCAGCACTTGGGTATTAAGGTCATCAGGAGACCTGCCTGCAGCACCTGGACAGAAGCAGTCCCAACACCACTCTGATGGCTGCAGTTAGGTTTTGCTGCCTTGCAGTCACTCACCATCAAGAGCTGAAAGTTTCAGACACTACAGACAGGCAGACCAGCAGGTTACTACTATACCCCCAGGACTCAGGGCAGCACCCATAGTTGAATTGACTAAGGAGTCTTTTCCCAGCTCTTTCCAGTTCCTAAACCCTAGGGAAGTGCATCTTCCTAACAAAATATACTTTAGTGACAGCAACAAATGCTGGGTTTTAAACTGGGCCTGGCAAAGCTGCCCTTAGCTGAGCACAAACTGATTTTTGCCTTCCCTTGTTCATCTCATGCACAGATTTGTGGAGAAGCCCAGGAACACCTATGGCTAAGACCAGCCCAGTGCAAACAGGACTCACACCCGCTGCACTGGCCCCTGCACCACTCTGAACTACACCGAAATGGATACTTCCACACAAGTGTGGTCTAGGCAGCCAGGCACCCCTTGCAGCAGGGGCAGCATCACTCCTTACCTGCATTGTCACTAGCCTGTCATCCACCATGACCTCTTTTGTCAGGAAGTCTGCACCTATCGTAGCCTTGTATTGGTTACTGAATTTCTTGTTCACATACTGGTTCATGAGTGACGTCTTCCCCACCCTGTACAGAAAGAATAAAAAAAAAAAAAGAGGACTAGGTAGGCTGTTTCTACAACAGTGTTTGAATTAACCACCCTGAACAGAACACGCCACTGCCCTTTGCCTTTCCCCACATCCTCCTGGCCTTGGAAGCAGGGAAAACACACCCACCTCTGCAAGAAGGGGCTCTTACAGAAATAGATGCTGAGGCAACATGCTGAGTAAGATCATCAGCTACCTAAGGACAATAAGGATTACAATCTTGAGAAACTTTGTTTCCCTATGAGTAATCTGATCTCTGGTAATAAGTATGCATCACACTATGATCATGAAAGCAATTTTGGAAGAAGATTAAGTGCCCCAGAGAAACCCACCAGAAAAAATAATCTTCAGCCTCTGCAGAAGGAGGTGGAGAAAGAGGAGGCAATCTCAGCTGGAAACAGCTCACATACACATGTGCTAGGCACCCAGAGGTAGGGATCTTCCCCAGAGAGCCAGCTCAGAGGCTCACATTCCCTCTGTGAGAGAGAAACTCCCTGTATCCTCCACTGCTTGCTGGGCAGTGGCATAAATAAGCCTTGTGTCATGGGAGTCAGGTTACAGCCTGCGCAGCACATCTCCAGCAGCAGAGCAGACTCCTAGCTCAAGAGCTGAGCAAGGCCTTGCACTCCAAGGGCCAGATCAGACAGAAGCTAAGTAGATGCCTTGGTATAAACCACATCTCAAGAAGAGGCAGTTTTAAGAAATCACCTAAGACTGCTTACTAGCATTGTTTTTCGGGTGTTATTTTTTTCCTTAAGTGAAATGCTTATTTCAACACCCCATATTTTCCTTGCAGAAAGGCTATCCACTTCTGCTACAGCAGTAGTCTGCCCACTATGTTTTTTTCCCCTCTTTAATGTTGTGGCAGGACTTCAAGATATTAAACTGCAGGGACACATTCAAGACAGAGGGAGGTGAAGAGCTCTTAAAACTAAGGTAACAAAGCGATCTGTGGCCATAAAAATCTCTCCTCCTGGCACTGCTGGTTTCTTACAGGGCATCCAGGCTCCCACTAAAGAGCACTGTTCCAGGCAGCTGAAGATGGACATTGTAAAGGCTCCTTCACTTACCCAGAATCTCCAAGGATGATGACTTTCAGTAACACTTTCTTCCTAGAAGTCATCTTTTACACTAGAAAGGAAGAGGAACAATCCCATGAGACACCATTTAGTATGTCATTCCTCAGGCAGAAAGCAGCATGCTTAGAGTCTGAGAAAACCAACTCCCATCACAGAACCAGAAAGGGGCAGGGCCAAGCACTTTGAAATAAGTCTCCTTCTATCCAAGACTACACTTGAGCACTAAATAGGTGTTTGTCCACATAAGACCAGTAGTAGCAACTTAATACCGACAGGTAAATAAGCCAAGCACTTGTCCTTTACAGACCCATGTCCATCTTGGACCCTATTTCCAGGACATTTTGTGGGTTCAGTAGCCTAGGCCACCCACCCTTAGCCTCACAGGAGGCAGTGTAGTAGAGCAAATCAGCTCCCAACATAGTAGTGTGTGTAAGAATTGGCCTAAGTGAGAGGTAAAGCAGAGTTTTGTCTAACACCACAGAAGTTGGGGGTTTTTTATGCTGTTCAATAGTTTCCCCAATAGAGGAAAAACACACCACCACCAAAACAGACCACAAAAACAGGCTTCCTCCACCTTTCAGGTTCACCTTGGGGGGGGGGGGGAGGGGGAGGCTTTCTCTAACAGTTGTATTTTGTGAAAGTATTGAGTCCCAATGATACACTGAGGTTGAAGCAGTTACACCACAACACACAGGCCATCTGAACAGATGAATTACAAGGCAAACTGTTACCAGACTTCAGGGCTTTGGTGAGTGCATGAAGCTGACTACTGCCACCTCACCTTCAGTGGAAGGACAAGTAAGGCTACAGTGACAAACCTCACAAGGTTCAGTCTATTGCCCTGTTAGATGAGTTGCTTGTTTAGTTGCATCCTGCTAGGACTCCAGTCCACTTCATAGGCTCTAAATGAGCTACTAATAGTCCATCCAATTAACAAGAGCGAGTGTTGAGCTCCAGAGATCCACGCTGTTACTTGTTTGCTCCCATGTCTCCTTCAGATTAGTGAAGGAGCTAGAGGTAAATCAGATGCAGCAGGCCTGAGTACACTTCTGGGTGTGCTTCAGCACAGTGAGATCAAGTATGAAGTCTTGCCATTAGTGGTTGAGCCCACCCTTTTCCCCACCTCTGGGGAGAGGATGGGAGAAATATTCTTAGGTGCTCAGGCTTGATAAGATCACAGCCCCTGGTTTGGTAACGACCTGGTCCATGATACAAGGACTCCTTGACTTTCTCTGAGGAGCCCTGCAGGTACTGTAGAGCAGGAGCCATAAGACAGTTATAGTTGTGCTGCTCTGAGTTCAAAGACCCCTAACAACAGGCATCATGCATTGAGCCCTTATATATCAGGACTTGCTTACCCTAAAATTCCCATCCTTCCACACCACATTCATTGCACCACCCAACTCCTCATCTTCAGGAGCTATTCCTGACTTTCAGAGCCAAGGAGGCCTTCACTTCAACAACCTGGACATATGCATCTTCTGAGCAGCTCGGTCCTATACATTTCCTGGAATATGGAACAGCCTAAGCTGCTAGGTAACTGCAACTCACTTCATCCCACTACTACAAGCAGTAACACGTTCCAAGCTGCAGGAGCCTCTTAGTAGATGCAGAGCCCAGTTGCAAGAGCTGTCAATTATCTCAAGCTTTAATGGTTAAGAAGTGGAGTCTTTCAGCCTTTGTCATCAGTGGATGCTACAGAAGCTGAAGCAGCCCTCCTGTGGCCACCACAGGTAGTGGTGTGCTCACACCTACACTTTGTTGGGCTGCACCCCCCTCACATCTAGTGATGCGCCTAGATGGGAAACACTGTTGGGAAGATAATCAGAGGCTGTTGAGTAAACAGCAGCAACAGGCCACCCACAGAACCCATGCATGTACTTAGATAGGTGTTACAGATGCCAGAGCACCTGCATGGGACAGTTTCTCCCAGTGTAAATACCTCTCCCTTCCAAGGACTGCATTGCTCAATGACCCAACTGGCAGCCCAGCTCTAATAGCCAAGATACAGCCAGTTGAAAGCTGTCAACAACCCCAGCATTTAGTCCTGCTTCTGCTCTTGCCAAGATCCACACTCTACAGAGTTTGTTTACTCTATAGCTTGTTTCCTCTATAGCCGTGGTGAGAACAGCCCATGCAAGATCCTTCAAGCAGACTGCACCTCCAGAGTTTTCAAAGCACACAATACACGTGACACTTGTGCTAGCCACACCAGAGACTTCTGCAGCACCATCAGCCCAGATGGAGCAGGAAGCAAGTGAGCAGGGCTTTGAAGCAGCTTATAGACAGCTGTGTACACTGAACAGACATGGAAAAGATCCAGTGTAAGAGTCACCTGCTTTCCTCAGGACAGAGGAAAACAACTCTCCCTGCAGTGACTGTGCCAGAACCCAGCACAAACTGCTTCTATTTTCCTCTGAGTGTTTTCAGTATCTCTTGCCCCTGGCTGCTGCAGCTCCCTGCTTCCTGGTATTTGAAGCAGCTTTGGACAAGCTGGCATTAGTTCTCAAGCTCAGGAAGGGATTTGCAGAGCTCTAAGTTACAACACTAAATCACACAGGATGCTTAGCACTCAAGTCCAACACAGCCTGAAGTCCTACTGTAAAGGGAAACTGCTCTGTCAGGTCTCAGCCTTCGAGTAGTTCTGCTGAGGAGCAATATGCAGACATGGGAAGGAAGTTGGAGTCAGAGCTGACACTGCCTTCTTGTCATAGCTGACAGGCTACCCCACCAGTGTGAAGGGTTATTACTGCCTTGAACACCAGTCAGGTGAGACACTCTGCTTCCATTCCAGGTGATGCAACAGATATGAGCCACAGCACAGAGGAGCTGCCTCAGCTTAGTATTTGTTTTAGCCCATGAGACACAAGGACCTCCAGTCTTGCCAGAAGTGGACACTGCCCAGAGACTCCCAGCCCTGTTCTACTAGGCTTGATCAATGCTGCTTTGAAGCCCAGCCAGTTAATAGGCCAAGCCATTTAGTCAGTCTTCTCATTAGAGGTATAAACAGACCAAGACTTCAGAATTATTCCTTGCCCAGTACAAGAAGAGACCTTGCCTTTGGAGAAGAGACCACATGTCCAGGTCTTTGAGGAAGTACAAGTCTGATTTCTTGGAGTCTTCCTGTAGAAGGAAACCCCTCTAAACTTAAGTAGCATCAAGTTTCTATCTACAGCACCACCCCCACTACTTCCCTTATCCTTACCATGTTCTGTGGAGATGAGTAGGTCTCCAACAGCAGCTCCAGCTTTACAGGAGCTGTTTGCTAATCAGAGATCTGACTGCTCTAAGTAACATCTTCAGTCCAGGTGGATTGAAGACATCCCCATTATCTTAACTGGGTTTTCTTATGAAGCAATCCAAAGGGTCAAACTACTCCAAGGACAGGGTACCATGCCTCTTCCAGTGTTTGCCTCCAGCCACAGTGTTTAACAAGCTGAGGTAGTAGTGCAAGTGAAAGACTGTGCTCTCTGAACATCCTGTAAGCAAAGCCTTACTACAGTGTCCTTAACATCATGCAAACAATTTTGGTGACTTCAGCTTGTACTAAGAGAACGGTAAATACAACATCTTTGTGGCAGAGGATGCTTCCACACAATGAAGTTTGAATAAGCTCAGAAAACACCTCCATTGATGCTGGTTATAGCATGTCACTTGCTGTGCCAGAACAAGGTGCAATAAGCCAAGTTCAGTACTCAAGAGATTTACTTGCCTGAAATCAGAGACTATTTATGACTATTCCCTTGTTAACACAGGCTGTTTCTCACATTACATGGCACTGAGGAGGTTCATTACTGCCTTATGTTCCAGAAATGGAACCCACATACATGCTCTAAGCTACACAGACCTAATTTTCAGTGAGCCTTGCTAGTACAAAATCAACTGAGACCAAGACAAGAGCATTAGCTCAGACAAAGCAGATTTGAATACCTGAAGGAGCAGTTAAGTTCACAAGAGAAGTTTCTCCAGTCACACCTGCAAGAAACATTACACTGCTGAGCTGTAGGCTCTGCAGGGTTTGCCCCATGCTCTTGCAAAGAGCAAACTCTGCTTGAGTTGATCAAAACTATGATAATGCTAAGTGGTGTCCAAGTCTAAGACTATTTTGCACAATATATGCAGCTTGTCTTGCTTTATGATACTTGGTATAGTTACTCTAGAGCAGCATCCTGTAAGAGTCACATCAGCCCTTAAGATGGCAGTGAGCGAGCTCACACTGGGCTCAAATCCAGTCCCAGGAGCATTTTTGAACAAATGCTTCCTTTTTACAGAGATATCATGAAGAAAAACCTGTTTATTAAGATTTGATTCAAGACATCATTTCTGTTTTAGACCGCGTGAAGTCTCTTGGAGCAAGGTCACCTGCATGACTGCTCAAAACACAGCCTACCAGCACACCCTGCTAGCCCTGCTCAACAGCTATCAGAAACTTCCTGTAAATCAGGAGACCAGTCAGCATCATCCTTCCTCCTCTCTTAACTGGTGCCAAAGGAATGAAATAGATGCTTCTAATATAGGAGAAGGGTCCTTACACTCAACTTCTAATGGATTTTTTTTTTGCTTAGAGGAACAGGCATGAACAGTATGTTGACCCTTATGAGGTTAAGCCTGGTATAGCATGTGCTCTTCCACTGTAGTGTTACCACCTTTGTAAGACAGGCCTGCTGGAACACCAAGGGAGAACCCTTAACAACTGACCTGGCTTTACTGATCTGAAAGAAAGCCTTAATCGTGACCCCTGAAGCTCCACAGTACTACAGGTATTCAGATGCAAGAGCAAATAAAGCCCATGCCAAATCTAATTAGGCTTCCATTGTTGTTTCAGACTTCATTACTACTGTCCTTTAACTCCCTATATTAAGACAGCTGCTTTAACTCAAAGCAGAAGTGGATGGTTAAGGATTCCTTAGAGGTGTTCTCATGCATCAAGTCCCATTACAAGCATTTTAATATTAATTTGGTTGGTACAAGCAAAGAACAGTAGGAGCTTGCACCAATGGCCCACCAGATCTTGATTAGATACCCTGCTGTTAAGAAGGAAGCCTTGCAACAGAAACACCCTGTTAAGTTGTTCATGGGCAGTATTGGTATGAAAGTAGTTAGCCTGGGGGGGGGATGTGGAATCTCTCATCTCCATGGCAGAGAACAGCTGCCTAAGCAGCAGCATTCCCCCACCAGTTCTGAACCTCATGACAAGCTGCTGGAGCAGTCCTTACTGTTGCAGCTTTGCTATTAAACAGTTCAAGTCACAATCCTAACCAAGAACCAAAGCACGTATATGCAGAGGCTAGAACTGAGACATTTGACCAGGAGTTCTCTGCTCCTACATCTACCAGCAAACCACCTGTACCTTCCAGTAGAAACCAGCTGAGCACTGAAGCAAGGCTGTGGGACTGCACCTCTTGCCTCGTGTCCTTTACCAGGGATGTTTAACACTATGCCAACAAGGCACAAAGCAGTAAGTGAGTGAGCATCAAGCAGAGCTGAACTCACTGCAACGCTTACAAATGTCTAGTTCTGCTCCCCTGTCCCAGCAGGCAACACAACGGCATGCATGTGTTCTATGAAGATGCACACTTGAACCTGAAGCCCTGCAGGTCTTTTCTGGGTGCTGTGGCTGATAAGTGGGAGTGTTCACTTCTCTACTGTATCACAGAACCTTTAGGAAAACCACCCAACCCCGAGAAAGCCTGGGTAGAGCAGTACTGCATTGGGGGACTCTACACACAGTGACCAGACTGAGCAGAAGACAGCCACACTTGAACACCAGAATAATCTTCTGTCCTAAAATGCAAGAAAAGCATCCCATAATGCAGCTAAGTGCATTTTCAACAAACACCACCTCTGCTCACTGTTCTCTCACATGGGGAAGGCTGCAAAGCATCACATCCCTGTACTGCACTAAAGAGCTATTTTTATTCTCCCGCTCCAATAGTTCTGCATTTCAAGGAAACTGAAGCTGTAAGAATGATTTGGGACCATCAGTCAGGTGGAACCAGTTCCTTTCCAGAAGCAGCAAGTTCCCCAGCATGTTTGGCACCTCAGGAGGTTATGTTTGCTTAGACCTTCAACCACTGAAATGATATGCTCATTGGATGTTTATCCCATTTTTACAGGATCAAGGACACCAACAGACTGGCACATACCACTTGCCCCATGGTCACACTGCACCCCGCCATAATTTATGAAGCCAAGTTTAGCTGAGGCTTTGAGAAGTTGCAGGAATTTGTTCCAATTCATCAGCTATCCTGGAAATGCAAGGCCTCATCCTGAGCAACAGCAGATAGTCTGCAATTGTCACTGTTGACCAGGATCACAGATCCCCTTTCAGGGCACTCAAGTGATCCAAACACCCCTTGTATCGAGGGCTCAATCTCCAATTGCAGCAGGAGCTCAAAGGGGAGCTGAACAAGCTTTATCAATACCATTTAATAACAGCTTGGTTACAAATACCTGGTCACACAGCCATTGCTAACAAGGTGCCTGTTAATGCAAAACTATGAGTGACAGCCTGAGCACTGCAACATAAATGCCCAAGACCTGTGGAGAGCAGCCTTTAACATATCTAACCTGTAATCTCAAGACACACACAACAGCCCACAAGGAAGCCCTGTCCCTTTAGCTGGGAAAAAAGCTAAGCAAGGACAATCAGCAGAGGCTGCTACCTTCATATGAACCTGGCTTACAAGGTGCCAAGCTGTTTTTAAGGAAGAAGCTAGAAATAAGCCTGCCTTTGATTTTTTTTTTCTTGTACAGAGCCTGCCTATTTTTCCTACCCAACGTGAGGGCTCCACAAGTGGAAGAAGTGCCATCCTCACACTGATGACTGCTACAGAAGCATGTAACATTTTAACAAGTTGAGCCTTGCAATGACAAGGGCAGCACGAGCAGGACAGTGCCCTCTTCCACTCCCATAACAGATGTACTCACAGCTTAGCTCCCCCAGCTGACTGGAAGATCCCATGTAGGAAAGCCTCACATTTAGAGGGGAGATGTGCTGGCTTTGTGCCTAAAAAGCAAATTAGGAACATCTTGCCATTTGGGTTGACAACTTGCAAGAAGTGTTCTCTGTAAATAGGCTGCTTTTTAGGGTAACAGGCTCCTACAGTCCATACAGTCAGAGGTGCTTTAGAGGTGCCTTCAGGCACCACTGATGCAGCACAGAACAGCAGTCAGTTAAAGTGAAGCCCACACCAAAAGCAGCTTCCAAGATATTCCTGTGACAGTTTCACGGAGGGTACACACTAGCTCTGCTGTATCAGTAGCATCTTAGGAGCTGGAAAGCAGTTTTTTCTCCCCACACATTTATGTTGCTGCTCTAACCAACATATTCCCTCCTATTGGTACCCAGCCAAGAGCTCAAACAGTTCACCATTCCCTCCTCAGAAGCAGCAGCAGCTAGGCTGCCTGCTACTTACTGCAGCTTCACCAAGAGCAGGCTTCTGTCCAGTTGGTGCCTTTCCCAGACAGACCTGTAAGGCAGGAATTACCTCTGTTCAGGGAGCTGGGAGCCTCAGCTACAAGTTAACTTTTGATACCTTGTGCAAAACATTATATTACAAGTTGTCAGGTGTAGGTATGCTGTCCAGTGTCTCCAACCCCCACCTGAGTGCCTTAAGCCAAAAGCTTCACCTTCTTAAAGAACAGCCTAGAGCTTTAGATGCTTGCCAGCACACTGACATGGCTCAGATCAAAATAGAATCTTAAAACATGTTTCAGTATCCCAGGGGAATTGTCTTTTTAGACTACAGCTGTCTGCAGTTAAGTTTCCACCTCATTTTGAGGGTGGAGCTGCAGCCTCCAGTGCAGGAGGAGCTCAGGAACCAGCCAGCCACAGGCAGCTACAGCTCAGCCATGCGGCTCCAAGTTGACTCTGTTGCCTGCTTCAATGTGAGCACCAAACCAGCATGACATGGTGCTAACAGCCAACTGACCTGGTCTGTGAGCCAGCTGCCATATGGATATGGCAACTAGGCATCCCACATAGATACTCTGTTGCATCCTGTTCCTGGATAATTCGCTCTTAAAACAGTTTGTGCTAGAAGAAGAAAATGGTGGGGCAACATGCAGCTTGGGGAAGCGTGCAGGAAACCCAGCTCGAAAGCAAAAGCTTTGGAAGAGTTGTGAGGAGAATAGGCTATTGGTGTGATCAAGGATCCTTCAAAGCCAGTGCTAGGGAAGATATCCCTTTCAGTGGCAATAAGGTTTTTAGCTTGCCTCAGACATACCCTCAATCCCCAGCCAAAGGCTCTAGGATGCATCCCTGCTGCAGGTAAGAGCTCAGAGCTCCCTGTAAGAGGACATGCTAATGGCCAATTGGCCAGAGAATTCAGAAGACAGAGGGAAGGCAGAAACAATGCTGCTGGTAGGAGCCATGTCTGCCGTGGAATCACAGGACTTGCACATGAGAAGGGGTCTGTGCTGCCTGGATCTCAGCTCAGCTGTGGCTCTGTTAGGGCTGTGAGTGCTGAGATTTGGAGAGCACTGCATTCCTGAGAGGCTCTGATGCATATCATCACTCAGGCTCAAAGCCCAAGTTCTCAAAGCCAGCCTCTCCAGTCCAAGCCTCACTTATTCAAGGCCCTGTTACACCTCCCAGTATTTCTCTAGATCAGAACTGGTTTTTATCTGCACAGTGTTTACATATGAGATGTGGAATTGAACAAGTTCCTTGCTTTAAAGCTGCCACTATGATTTGTGACTCCACCCTAGAAAAGTCCAAACTACATAGGACTAGCGCCCACCCCCACATCAAGGAAGGATTAAAGCTTAGAAACTGATCTCTACTGGTTTAGACACCACAGTAGCCACCTTCTCTTGAGGAGCCATCATGCTGATTTGGCCACATGGCTTTTAAGTGGGAGCAAAACAAGCACAAAAATGCATTTGCTTACAGCACCAAGGCAGCTGTATCTCTGCATGTTTAGTCAGACCACCAGTGAGATTAGAAGCAGTGGGAAAGGTCTCAAGGTCACTTCTTGCTGTCTACAGGAACACAACTTTACCCAGACTGCTGCAGAGCCAAAGATTACAGCAGCACTTCTAGGCTCTTTCAGGTGATAAATGCCCAGGGAGGAAGGGAGGGCAGAAAATGTCTTCAGCAATGCAACTAGCTACACTGGACGGCCATTCTGAACAGCCTGAGTATGATCACCATCTCTACAGCAGGTAGCAGGCACTTGGAGACTGCAAGTGTGCAGAACAGGAGCACAGGAAGGCCCTGTTAGAGCCAGTGTCACACACTAACAAGACCACAATTGCCAAGCAAAGTAAGGCTGATGAAGTGGTAGTCTTCAGGTTATAGGAAGACAGCTCTGTCAGAGCCATAACCAGAAGCTTCACTGAAAGTTCCTGTTTCCAGTCATGGAGTTCCTTAGTTCACCAGTTTCTCCAGCAGCTGAAGGGCCCTTAAGCCATAGAATATCTTTCTCCCAGGAACTAGCAGACATATGATCAGTCTGTTAGGCCTCTGTATAAATGTCTGAGGATCTTCAGCTACCCTTCTTTTGGAGGCTCAAGCTTTGTTGTCATTCAAGAATCAATATTGCTTTGCCCCTACTCTCCAGGAGGAAACTGTTCAGTGATAAATCCCTCAGGATTTCAGGTAGTTCCCAGCTGATTTTCCCTAAGGATCAAGCTGTTACAAGAACATGCATGCTTGCTTTAACACCCCTCCCCCTTTATCAAAGCAAGCTCAACTTCCCCTATTCTGCCCTGGGGGAGACAATCTCAGGATGTGGGAGGAGAGTTGAGCACACTGCTGGCTGCTGAGAGACACTAGGCAACAAGCCATGTGCCTTGACTAAGGGCCTTACCTACGCAAAGTATTTCAATTACACCAGTATAGCTTCCATGTTGCCATGCCTCTACCAGAACTGTCTCCTTGGTGGAAAGCTTCCAAGTCAAGCAAGACAAATCTTATACTACTAAGGGGAGCACAGCTATAGTGCTCATACAGCCTGGCTTATACAGTCCTGCCTGTCAGCCTTCTGACACACAGCCACCCAACCAGGAACTTCAGTAACTCCTGTATGACTATCAGTAGCCCAGCACAGTTCTCATGTCAGGCCATCCCACCAAACACAATTCCCCCATTACTCTCTGTGAATCAAGCCCTGTACCAAGGACAGATGGTTTTTTTAATCTTCATGTCCAGAAGATAAGTCTGACCAATTCAAAACATTGTAAGTTAGCCAGGCCACTAAGAAACAGTAAAGTTCTTTGATGATTACCATATCTGACTGTTTTACAAGCACTTGGATTAATTTCTAGTTTTGTCTACAGCTTCCTAAGGTTTCATACATTCCTGTCATGCTTTCAGTTTTAGCTACACAAATAGGAGGTGTTAGATAACCTTTGCAGTGGTAAGCAAAGCACAGATCTTAGGCCTTGTCAGTGGTAAACAAGCTTTGTTTATCCACTCCCAGCTGCTTCCAACAGTTCAGAGACTAGACAGGAAACGAATGACTTAAGGGAGGCTTCAACCAAGGTTCAGGCTTTCAAGTCAAACGACGGCCCCTGGGAGGCCTGATAGACCCCACAGCTTACACCTAAGATTCAGATCAGAGTGTGAACAGTGTCTCCTTCAGCACCAGAAGCTTGATAGAGGAGACAAGATAAATACTGGGGAAGATCTTACCACCAGGCAAGTAGATAGTACAAGAGCAACACTAATGGCAAAAAACTTATATCTGTACATCTATTCCAGGAGGTCTTGTTCTCAGTAGTGAGTCTTAGAGAGAGCAGGCTTCCTCTAGGGACAAGTTGCAATCTAAGAACTACACCTTAATCTACAAGCAGAACTCCTGATCCTACACACACTCAATACCTCTTCCTATGCTAATGCAGTCTGCAGAGCAGGAAGGACAAGTACTTCAGTACCTGTCCCACAATGGGAGTGTAACAGGTAGCTTGCCATGACAGCTGAGTCAGTGCCTAACAAGGAATTTCTACAGTGGAAACTGTTTTGAATACATGCTTCATATCAATACTAGTAACACCAACTCATCTCTTCTCCTGGTGAAGCTCCAAAGGACAAAAAACAACTCACTGAAGTGACCCGCATGAGATTAGGAAAGCTGTGCTGGTAAAATGCACCTTCTTGTTGTAGGCTGGGGGGGGTGGAGTGTGGAAATAAGGCCTAGGCATGTCTCAGTTACAGCCATCCTGCTACTCATGCTTGAAACACTTATCACACTGCCAGTCTGGACTTCACATATCATCCATGTCTGGAAGTGAAGAAGACGAGTGCTACAGAGCCAAGTGACTCAGCCCATTTGAGGGAGAGAAGCACCACACAGGTTATTCTCAAGAGGACGCTGCTTCCTGGCTGGAGAGGTATCAAGGGCTCAGCACAGACTCTGGTAGCCTCAGCAACCAAGGTCCAGGTACTCCAGCCAGGCAGCCTCTGAAGGCAGCTACAACTACATGCCTTCACTTTTGTCCACTTCATTAGTCCAGCTTGTCTGCAAAGTGACCAAAGTTACAGTGTGCAGTAACACAGCGCAGACTCCAGAAAGAATGCTGTTTTCCTAATTGACAATATAAAGATGTAATCAACTTCATATAGGAATTCTTGCTTTAAACTGATGCCAGGACAGGTAGATACAATTAGTCACATTTAGAGTAGTTATGGAGAAGCAAGAGCAAATCACTCTCTACACCAAGTGCCTTTAAACTACACAGACAGTAAACTGTGCCACAAGTTTACACTTCAATCCCATCCTAAAGGCAGAGTACCCCTCTTGAAGTTTCACTGCCCTGTGAAAACAGCCATGCCCTCAAGAACAGGTTCCCAAGCAAGAGAAGTCAAGGCTATTTGACATCAGCTGTAAATCAACACTCCAGTGGCCTTGACAAGATTACTTCCCTCCCTGTTTCTAATGGTGAGTTAGCAACAGCAGTGTTGACACAGCTTCCCCCACGGACAGAGCCTCCGCTCATTGCTGGCACCAGAGAGGAGGAGCAGTCTCGCAGGAACAGCGCTAACAGCAACAATGAC
Source organism: Megaceryle maxima (assembly GCA_024605025.1). Lineage (NCBI taxonomy): Eukaryota > Metazoa > Chordata > Aves > Coraciiformes > Cerylidae > Megaceryle > Megaceryle maxima. The sequence continues at coordinate 29,256 of JANHGN010010264.1, read as the reverse complement.
ATCACCACAGCAGATCTCCACTGAGCAGAAAATGCAGCAGCACAATGGGTTTGAGCGCTGCATCCCCACGAACAGAGCACAAAAGCAACAAGCACGCTAGAAACCAGAGAGCAGCCATGTGAGAGAGGGGTATCCCTTCACTGACTGCTATTTCTGAACATCACATGTGGAGTCACTGACCTTGGGCACTCATTTGGAAGTTTTATTCAAGGTGCATTTAAAGGGAAATACAAGCTTTGCTAGAGCAGCTAACTGCATAACTGAAAATGTTATTTTTTTTAAAAATAACTGTTATCATTCAATTAATTATCCAGACCTAATTTGGTCTTGAGATGCACAGCTCACATTTGGATTGTCACTGCTGAAAGTGACCCTTTTATCCTCACAGTCTATCATCACAACTTAACTGTGTCTGAAGGCAGGGCAGACTGTTACACAGCAACTACAACAGATGATTTTAGGAAGCTGCAGGGGTAAGCCAAGTGAACTCCAACTCATGAGGCAATTAAACTGCAATTATCAAAACAATGCTGTGCAAAGATGAAGCACTTGGGCATCTGAAGGAGGCAGGATTGCTGTCAGAAAAGCAGCAGGCGAGCACACTACTGCCCAGCAAAATCCAGCATTTCTGTAAGGTCTCATCAGGATCCCCTTCCATCAAAGCAACAAGCTTTAAGGCATTCTAAAGCTCTGCAACTCCATCAGGCCCTAGTGACAAGAGCAGTTCAGGTCACAGCTGAGGAGAAGCCTGGAAGACAGTAGGGAACACCAGCAGCACACAAGATGAGGGTTCTGTCCTCGCTTATGACAGACAAGGAGTTTACTTCAGTCACTGAATAAACTGCTACATTATAACAGAAGGGACAGCTACCAGTATATATCCGTGTGCCCACACATCTACCAGTTTTAGAGAATACCAACATTCAAGTGCCCCATTCCTCAGCCCTTATTTCCAAATCAGGGCTTACCAGAGCCCTATCTCAAAGCAGCATTTAAAAACGCACCCTAATCAAGAACAAGAAATTTTGTTTACAGCCACATGTTAAGTTCTGCATAAACTAGTCTCATTTTCAGAGAAGCCAGACCAAAACCCCATACATGTTAGAGATAAAAGCTATTTATAGTTTTGCACAGATGGTTTGATTGCAATTGTCATGTTTCCTCAAGGACAAGCTTTGCCAGAGATTTGCTCTGACAGGTAATTCACATGACCTTCCAACAAAAGTGTCTTCAAACAGAAGCTTTCAGAAGGTGCTGCGGAAATTTAATCTGGTAGCCCTCTTCCCTGCAGGCATTCATTTTGGGTAGCAAACCAAGCTCAGTGTTATCTTCTCCCAGCTGTTTCAGAGGAGAGTCTACAGGTCTTTTATATATATTGCACTTTTAGTTAAGTATCTGTAGCTGTTAACACACCTGTGCTGCTCAGCAGAGTTCAATTCACTGGCTTTGGTAGGAGGGCAAGGGTGCCTTTAGTGCAGTCTCTGCAACAGGTATTTAGATTCTTAACTTGGCACCTTTGCCTTTTAAGGTACAACTTTTAGTGCACTGTGTTCAGCTGTTAGCAGGTCTTTGAGGGCACGCACCACTGCAGGACACCACAGGGACCAGGAAAGTTTAGTGCAGCTACTGCCTTGCATCTTACTAGCTATACTTCTCACTGCAGATTAGGAGAGCAATAAAATGTTGTTGATTTTAAAGGCTTTCCTTATTGAAGGGTCAGATCAGCCTCATCTTACAGTTTTTCTACACCAGGAGTATTAACATAACACACAAAAAAAAAGGGGGAGGGAGCAGCAGCACTTGAAAGTAACAGTATTAGAGCTGCTTTGGATTCTGAGGGCTCAGGCCAGGCATGGTAGATCTACGCATTAGTTCATGGAGGGCAAGTCATGTGTTCAGTCAGCTGTTGGAAGTCACAAGGAGGGGTGGGAAGGGGAGAGACAAGTATACTTGTTCTTCTTAAGTACAGCAAGGAAACCCTACTTAACAAGGAATATTCAAACGATTCCAGCCACTTTAACCTCAAATACAGCTACAGAGAGAACAGGGTACACTGACTCCAGCAACCTGGCTCCACTGGGAGCACCACTATGCTGCAGCTTCTGCCACAGTAGTGACTAGTACCAACCACTGCAGCCTGTGAACATGGCACAGACAAACACTGTGGCATGGCTGGGTTATGTACCAGTCCCTTAAAAAGAGACCTCTCCACTTCCCCCAGCCTCACTTCCCACATAGATACACAGAGTTCTAGGCACAGGACAGAGCCAGCCAGCAGCAAGTACTGGAAGTTTTAAAGGTCCCGTACTGGCAATTGTCAAAGAACTGCCTGGTTACAGTTGGGAGGACTTTGTTCTGTCATGTGTTCTCAGTTTACATATAAACAAAACCTCATACAGATATGTCAATAGCTTTACCTATCAGCAAGTATTTTTAGTTTTCAGGGAGATAATACTAAGAATTCCAGCTTTAACTCAAAGGGTTTGAATTTACTAGATAAAGTGTACCCTTTGATGCTGAGGTTACCTGTTGTACTTAAACAGCATTAAAACAACTATTTTACTACTACAATAATCCCTCTGTTTACAGGGAAGACAGTGCTTTTGTCTTAAGTACAACAATTAGGTATTTCTATATTTATTAGTCTATATATACCTGGAGACTAATAGTGTACCTATCATTTAATTTACCTTATTATACACTCACAGCCAAAAGCACTTCTAGCATCCACTCTCATACTTCATCGAAACAACTCAGGCTTTACACATGCTGAGGGCTACTTTCGCAATAACTGCCAGTCTCTTCAGCCGCCTGTTTTGTCACATTAATTGCTCCCAGAGCAGCCTTCTCATCTTAAAGGCAACATCCACCGACCACCCGGCAGATTTCACCACCTCAGCCGAGCTCTTCCCCAACGATCAGCGCTCAAGACACCTTCAGCCACCAGCTGCCCCAAAGCCTTTTCATAGCGGCAGCACCACATGCCACAGACAATAAGCTCCTCTCCTGGGAAGAGCCACTTCAGGCCTCTTTAAACCTTACAGGAAAGGAGGCTACTACAAAGGCCTCAGGAAAGGCCTGCGGGTCTCCACTCCCGCAGCTCTCCACGGAGGAGCCCTTTTCCGGGGAGACCCGCGCGGCCCAGCTCTATTGTTCCGGTGGAAGCGACGGGCCCGGCCCGGCTCCAGGGAACTCGGCGCCCAGCGGCGCCGGCCGCCTGACCCCACCACAGGGGCGGGCAAATACCGCCCCTCCCCGTCAGACCAGGCCCCAGTGCTAAAGCCCGCCCGGGAGCATGAAGGCAGAACCTCCGCTCCCCTCCTGAGGGGACCTCATCGGCCACCCACCCCCGCGAGGTGCCCCGAGCGGCGCCCCCCATCGGGCGGCTCCTGCGGCCGGGGCGGAGCCGCTACCCTCGGCCCCAGCGCGAGGTGATGCCCCGGCAAGGAGGAGACCCTGGGACCCCGCAAAAACCTCACCTGGTGCGTGTGCCGCAGCGCCCGCCCGAGACTCGCTGCCGCCCCCCGCTCGCCTCTGTCGGCTTTAATGGTCCCGGCCGCCTCCCCGCTTTCACTTCCGCCTCCCCCCGACAACTTCCGGTCACGGGGCCCGCCCGCTGCCCTGACGTCACGCGCGCCGCCCGAGAGCCGGTGCGCGCGTCACGTGACTGGCGGCGCCCCGCCGCCATCTTGGGTCACCGAGGCCGCCCTGGGGCCGTGGCTAGCTCGGCCTCCCGCCGAAACCGGGGCCCTGCGGGGGAAGACGCGCCCCTCGGGAGCCCAGATGTAGCTTGCGGCAGCACGCTGAGCCGCCGCACCAACACAGGCACCGAGGGCGCGCGTCGGAGGGGCCGTGCCCGCTCCGTGGCCTGACAGCGCCCCAGCGCCGCACCCTCCGCACGCTCTCCCTCGAGGGTCTGCGGAGAGGAGGATGGGGCTGGAGAAATTTTCTCTCTTAGTGCTTTCAGAAATAAAGGATGTGGACATAGGGGCGCAGATCTGTTCTTTGGGATCTTTTTATTTGCAGCTGTGATCCGGGGTGCAGCATCTGTCAGGAGAAAAAGTCGAATATGACAATTGAGATACATTCAGGTGACAATCAGGCAACAAGCAGTTGCAAGATCGATACTGCAGGCAAATAGGATTATGTAAACTCTCCAGCACCTTAATCCATGGGAGAATAGCCATCCTGGTCATAAAAGATACATCTGTATTTTCTACTCTGCATATTGGCAGCAAGTTCATTTTACTCTTCAGCAATTACTCAGAATATTCTGTTCATCCAAGCCACATAACTGTTGTGGGTTTCATTAACCTGTGATCTCAGGAAAGTAAACACTTAAGCAAACAAAGGAAAAAAAATGTAATTTTAGAGCTAATTAAAGAGATAAATGAACCAAAGCTACTGATAGCTACATTAAAATCGCTTCTGAGCAGCACACAGCAGACTGCTGCCAGCTCCCTGGGATGGGGGCTGATGTGCAGAGAGATGGTGGAACTGTCAGTCAGAAGAACTTGGATCTTCCTTCTGTTCCAAGACAAATCTGTCAGCCATCATTAGGCGAGCGGCTTGTCTCCTCTGCAGAGTAACACAGCTTCCCCATGGGCCACCTGGAAACAGGAACGTACCCTTCGGAAAGGTGCTGCAGGGTTCAGTTCACTGGTGCTCGCAGAGCAGCCCGAGAGCTGGAGCCAGGGCAGCGCAGTGTCCTCTTACAGTCACCACTACCTCTCTGGCCTGGCTCAGCCCCTTCAGTGGAACATCTACCGCAGAGCATGTGGGATGCCCTTGCACCGTCCCACTGCAGGAAAATCAGACAGCAGTGATGCAGGGGCCCGAGCCCCATTCAGCACCTCTGTTGCCCAGAGAAGCCCAAGTGCTGCCCACACCGCTCCAAAGGGTGGCCCAGCCCATGCCAGTTTCACATACTCACTGTGACGCTCTCTCTCCCTCCAGCCAGTGCCAGCTCTCGACTGAGCTGTGTCTGAGTCACTTGAGCACTAAATGCTGATAACTGGCAATAAAAGCAGCATGATCATGGATAAATCTGCCGCCTTGGTGCGCTGAACTGGCTTCATGCAGGGCACACCTCATGCAAGGGAAGGAGTGAGCGAGGCGGGACAGGGCTGCTGGTCTTTGGGCTGGTTTACATTGTAGAAATGCAGACTAAGAAAGTGAGTGTGAGCCCAAGGATGCTGGGCTCTCCGTATATAATACCAGCAAGTTCATTACCAGGTTTGTACCTTTATTTCTCCATGTGTAGGCCTGTATCACTGTTACCAAGGGACAGGAGCCTGTGACATCTAGTTTAGTAGTGCTTTTAAGGTGCCCCTTTAGACACAAAGAACTGCAGAAGAACCTGGTACCAGTTAAAACACAGACTGGACAAAAGAGGAAAAGTTTTGATTAGAGAAATGGTGGAGAAAACCCTCCCAGATACACATGATTGCTTTGGATGGGAAGGAAAGTATCCTCTCAGCTCAGCCCCAGGAGCAGGGGGCCTGGGCATATCAACAGCTGGGGGGGCAGAGCACTGTCGTGCCCCAGTCCATTTCCTTTAACAGAAGACTCACGCACTGGGCTGTTATGAGCAGACACAGTGGTGAGTGACAGAGCGTGCCTCAGCTCTCTTTCCTAAATGTTTCTCTTTTTTTTTTTTTTTTTTTTTTTTTTTTTTTTTTAAAAGTGTGAAAAACAATCCAAAACAGTGGCTGAAATTTCCTCCTTCCTTTTCTATTGCAGTGATCCTGGCACCATCTATCACATACCGTTGTTACTCAAGAGATAACCTCACATCGAGTCCCTGTGTCACTGGCTGGCTTTCTGGCCATAACCAATAGCTGTGTCACGCAATGGCTGTTCATGACAAGTTTCTGATTCTCTGTGGGAACGCAGCATTTTCTCAGACTGATGAGGCAAGGTCCTGCCTGCCTTGAAGAAGATACGAATCCTGGCACTCAGGAGGACCAGTGTCAGCAGAGAGTCTCTTGCTACCCCAGCTGGATGCCTGTCTTGTGGCACAGATGACAGCTACATTCACAGCAGCAAAACAAAAGTAGAAAGACAGTGGTAATAAAGCAGCAAATGGAAGAACTGATCTGTGGCATTTTGCTTGGCCATATGAACACAAACACTCACCCCTACCCACCAGAATAAACACATGGCCTGGGAGAAACCAGAGCCTGGTACGGTGAGCAGCCCAGCACCCTTAGTTTCATCATCCTGTGAAGAAAACTCTATTCCTCATCTGATCACTTATTGGATAATATGAAAACAAAACAATGAAAATCCATAGAAATGCATCAGTTTGCATCCCAATGCCAGTTGTTCCCAATCACCAACATTGCACTGAAGATACTTGTTCTTTGCCTTTGAGGGACCTTCACACAGGTGAGTAAAGTACAGTGACAGACCTTAAGACATTTACCAGTGCAGAAACCTCAACCTATTTCACGCACTCATCCCTCTAAACCAGGAAGTAAGAATGTCTCCAGCTTTGATTTTCTTCCCTTTGTGACATTTAATCTCTATTTGCTAACCTTTCTGATCCAATTAGAGACAATAAAATGTGATATGTCTTACACCATCTCCTTGCTTTTGTCCTTGGATCAAAAGTGACCCTCCCTTTCTCCCCTTAGTCTGCAAGATGGCAGAGAGAATAGAAATAGCAGGGATACAAAAACACCTGCTGGCTGCTGGTTTTGGAAGGGCCTGCAGAGAGGTTCAGGGAGCACATAATTTTAGCTGTAGTACCTACAAATCCCTGAGATTAGCTGTGAATATCAGACATTCCCACAGTGCCTAATGCATTCCCTGTCTTCCACAGACACAAAGCTACCCGACCTCTGGCCACTGGTGGCATTGAAAGCATGGAGAGATCACCTGCTCATTCCTCTGTACTTATCCAGCATATTTCAGCTCTTCAGGATCCTGCAGTCCCTGCTCCTCATTGCTGGGTACAGCCCTGGGACACTTCTTGGTCTCTGAGCCCTGAACAATCTAGCACCAGCCCACAGTACTGCTCAGTGAAAACTGACCATCCAGACACCCCTATGTAAAGTTGTCTGCTCTCAACTAGCTGTGCAATGCTTTCATCTTGTCACCTTTGGCTTTCTAGAGCAGCTTCCTCAAATTATCATTATACTGACATAATTTACTAAAATAAAATAAAATAATAAAAATAACAAATAAATAAAAAGGAACTTAAAAAGGAACTAAAATGCAGTAAACACACAATATCTTGCTTTCATACTCCAAGCTTTGTCACCCTTTGATTTATCTTGTCTAAAGCAGAGTCACCCTGCTTCTCCTGACATTTTGTTCATTAGAAAACTTTTGCTATCACAGGACCACGTGTGCATTTCACCTGGCAAGAGCACAGCTGTCGTCTTTTGCCTGCCCTCTTCTCTAATCCCTGCCTGCAGTACAAATACCGCTCTGCTAATCTACTAATGCTTTCACCTTTGAAATCCTCACCTGATTTCTAAGTCATACATCAGCAACACATGAAAGCAAAAAGCTAGCTCTGGACAAGGCTTGATCACCACACACCAAACATAGGAAGCAACTGCAATCATGTTATCTCATGGCAGATCTCCAATCTGAGCTTCTGCTGAGGTGCAGAGGACGTTGTATGTGATGCAAGGGGTTACCAGTGTCTGTGCTCGGATAAAATGCAGCTGCTGGAGGTTGAACATCTTAAAAAAACTGAATTACTGATAAAGGTTCCAAATGCGGCCATTGAAGGCTGAGCCCCATGCAGTGGGTAGGGGCCAACCTGCAATGCTGCGAAGCTTACCTCTGCCACATCCTCATCCACCAGACAGCAAAGCACCTGAAAGAAATGGCTTTGGACAGCTTCCCCATGCTCAACAGTAAAAGACTCAAAACCACTGCAAAGCTGCAATCCCTTTGATACTGGGAGGCAGCAATGCTGGCGCCTTCTCTTACACGCCAGCTCACTCCCTGGGATGTGAAGGTCCAAATCTCTCCACCGCTCTGCCTTTGAATCTCAGCCTCCTGCAGAGACTATGAATGACACACTGAGCACAGGGGACAGCAAGTCCCTACACCAGCCCTGGCAGGAGAGGCAGGGAAAAACAACCACATGCTACTGGGCCATGGTGCAAAAGGGGATGGGCACCACACAGCTTTGTGCTTCCTATTTGGCACCACCATAGTTACCTGAAGCCTGGACTGGTAGAAACCAAAGCCCATAGAAAGTTCAAGTGTCACAGGAAAAGGGGTGTTTTGATGGTCCAGACTTTGGGCTTGAAGGCAGAGAGGTGTCTACATCCTATTTATGATGGTAATCCCAAGAGGTTGTCACACAAATAGTGCCAATTGCCTGAGCACCCTGCAGGACTCCCAGCTGGCCTCCTCAGCTTACAGAGGTTCTCCCAACACCTTCCCACTGCCACAGCCAGTGATGAAATACAAGCTAATTAATCTTTTACAGCTGTGTTGGAGGGTAATTCCATATGATTGTTCCAAGTACTCAAGTAGAGATGATCCAGGGAGTGAGGTAACTTCCCTGAGGGCAGAGTGAGTCAGTTACTGTGTCAGATATGGGTCCCTCTGAACACGGACATTTCTGAAAGGTTGTTTAAACTGTAGGAATGTTATAAAAATAGGTACAGACTGAGATGCACAGAGCCAGCACAGAACTGCACAGGCCTTCACAAAACTGACCTTGCTTCAGGAATAAAGGTTTTGTGAAAGCAGTGTTACCAAAGCAGCAGGTTCTGCAAGCTGTTATTTACCACACTCTGAAGCCTTCACAGCAAAGGTCTGAGACCTTTCAGCTCATGACACTAGTGGCTTTGAAGCCATGAGGACAGGCAGGACAGGTTGATGGCTGGCAGTGCCTGGACTGCTCTGCAGGACTCATAGGTTGTGTGCCACTACTCCTCTCTCCAGGGCACCTTGGGAGATGGGGCAGACTGACACGTGAGCTCTGCAAGCAGGTGTTTTGTGGCAAAGGTGGCCATGTCATGCTGTTGTTGTACCCATAATGTGTCATAGGATGGCAGCCTGGTGCCATGTGACCACTGTGAGTGGGACACTTTATGGGACAGATGACTCGCACATTGCTTCCTGAGCAGTGAGTCAGTGCCAAAAGTAGTCCCAAAGATGCCACTCCACTGGTGGGAACCAAAGTGGCTGCACACGTGGTCTCCAGGATCTGCAGGCCCATCCTGGATGTGAAGGGCTGGGGGTTGTCTGCAAAGGCCCAGGGAGATCTTCTGGCACCCCCTGGAAAGAACATGGACACATCTTGCAGTGCAATCCCCTCCTCAAATGCCAGCCACCTCTCTGCAAGTGCAGGGTGCTGCGTATTGACTTCAGATCAATCTGCCTCAACCCTTTTAAGTCACAGATTTTTGCAATCCCCTCTTGTCTACTATAAACTGAGAAGTAAATTCCGTATCAATAGCAACCACAAGAAGCCTGTATAATTTTGAGTGCATGTTTTTGAAGAGGGTGACAAAGATACTCAGCCTTGAAGGATACGGGTGCGTGGGCAGTGAGGTTTGCTTAGCTTTTATCTTGGACAACACTTTTCAATGCCTGGTGCCTCAGCAGCTGCATTTTTGACCCCGGGGAGTTGTGACTCACTGTTTACAAATCCCTGAGCCACCAAATTGAAGGTATGCCCTGCAAGGCACAATCTCCTAAAACTGAAATGGTTTTGGGTGGGTGTTAAAACTTCAATTACTCCATTCTAGCACTCAGGGCTGGCTCCATACCCCTGCCTGAATTTCTGATAAATAGAAAGCAGTACCTCTTACTTTGTTTAGATAAATAGGATCTCTCTGGGTCTGTCTCATTCAGTGAAGTCCTCAGTCAACCTGACTAGATCAGGCTAGAAAAGATGCACTATCTACAGCACAATGCCAGCCCAGGGAACACCCACTCTGCCCAACCTGCACTCCTGCCCTCTGCCAGATTGCTTCAGACACTGGGTCCACCCCAACCTCAGAGCTGGGGCTGGCTTGCTGGAGCACAGGACAGAGGCTAAAGCTGCCTTTTAGTTGCTTTCTGGGTGATTTTTGAGAAGCTATGTGCTCCACTCCTGCCATCCTTCTGTTGGAGTGGATTAGTTCCCTGAGGACTACCTGTGACTTGGGGTAGAGTAATGCAAACACTGTACTGGGCATTTCTTAGCAGGCAGGTAGGACAGCTATGCGTGATAAGCCTGAGAGCGGACAGTAAAAAAAAAAAAAAAAAAAAAAAAAAAAAAAAAAAAAAAAATGTAAGATGATCCTTGATCATCAGCATTTTTCTTATCAAGGAAGAGCGATGGCATTCACTGCTGCAGCCTGATGTTGTTCACAGAGGGTTAATGCCCCCTCTTTTTGGGTCAAACAGCCTGTGGTGGGAAGGAATCGCCACTAGCCACCTGGCAGGTCATGAAGGGATTGTCTCTGGGGAAGGGGACACTTTGGACCACCCTGTACCCACACACTCAAGATCCATGAACAGACAGGCTTGGGTCAAAGGTTTTGACTGAGCCCCCAGGGGCTGCCTTTGCAGGAGAAATGTAAATCCCAGACAGAACTTTGCAGAGCACCGTCCAGGGAAGTCCCCACCTGCAGATTACAAAATTCAGTAACCTGGTGAGAAATCTGAATTGTCTCACAGCAAAGCACAGCACAAACACGACGCTCCCGGAGGGAGCAGAAGGCACAGCAAGAGCTGCCAATCTGCAAATGACCCGCTCTTGTCACTGTCAATGGGATCTTCAACCTCCCACTGTCTGTGGCAGAGCCTGCAAAACTGAGGCTTTAAATCTAGGTTTAAGCTCTGCATGAACAACGGTCTTCCGAGGTAAATACACCAGTGGGCACATTCCTTTCCAAAAACAAGCTGCCAAAGAGCATGTGCGTAAAGGGGATTCCGTGGAAAGATGGCAACTCAGTTTCTGCACCGAGTGGCCAGTGGCAACTCCTCGCTGGGTTTCACTGACAGGATCGTGGCCCTGGGACTGTATTGTTGTCACGTAGGTCCTGGCACCGCATTTGCAGGACCTGAAAGGGTCAGAAGGGTAACTGTATTACCGCTTCTGGAGAGACCAGGCACTCCATCACACCGTGCTCCCACGGCACTGCACCCAGGACACAACCTCCTCGGGGGCTCCTGCCAGGAGCCTGCGGGAAGGGCACTGCGCCCTCCCTTCCATTAGCTGTGAGAGTGGCAGCGAACGGGGCGGTGAGGCCGGCAACGGCAGCGTGGCGGGCTCGGGGCAGGGCTGTCCCAGGACCTGCACCCCGCCGAGCCATCGCTGCCGGGGCAGCCCCTGCGCCACTCGCGTAGCGCACGCTATTCACGGAGGGGCGGCGCTACGCTACCGCGCCAGCACCGCCCCCTCGGCGCTCCCCGGCTGCGGGGCGCCCCCTGGCGGCGGCGCGCGGACAGGCGGGGAATGAGCTGTACGGCACTGCGGGAAGGGGGCACAGCGGGGTAGGGGGTACACGACAGCGTGAGGATAGGCAGGGCTCTCTGGCACCCCACAGCGCTAGGAACTAGCTCCCTCCCCCAGCCCAGGCAGGCCAGAAGGAGCACCGCAGCCTGGACCCCAGCACACCTAGCCCAATTCAGGGAGCTCACACCAGCCACACTCTGCTCCTACCTTGGAGCATCCAGGTTCCCACTGGGGGCTCTTTCACAGCATTTGTCCCTGTGTTTTTCTGCTAAACACGGGTGCTGTTGTCTTCACTGCCGGCTCTGGGAGGTTGTAGCCCTAGGGCAAACAAGCAGCTCTCAACGGTGTGATCTAGTGACAGGCCCCAGCAAGAAGACTTGAACCCAGCCCATCTGCAGCATAAGGGTATGATTCAGCCACTGCCCCAAGAACCAGCATTTCCCCTCTCTGCCCATGGCTAGGACCCCCACTCTCCTGCTCTGGAGTGTGGAAGGACAGCAGCTACCCTGCTGTGCTGGTTCTCATTGAAAGGCTGCATTTGTCTTTTCAGACCAAGATTTGCACCCCATCCTCCTTATGCTTCCTCTGGCTTCATGGGCACCAATATGCCAAAGGCATTTTTAAGCTTCACTGTGATGTGGACAGGCCATTTTAGGGTCGGTTCAAAGGGAGTGTTGTATCCAGGCCCTGTCTGTACTGGAAAATACTTGAGTGGCAGCCCTGATCACAGCCTAATTATCTGATACAGTTAAACCAGCACTGTTCTCTCTGTCCAAAACGTTCTGTAACAAATCCAGACCCACCTGAGCTATAGCAGGTCCCCTCAGGTGGGCAACCTACCCATTCCTTGCTCAGGGTCTGTATTTTAACTGCACACATGTAGCAGATTTCTGCCATTAGCAGCCCACCAGTGCCAGTCTATGGCTATTTCAGTTATGTTTCTAGTAAGATTTAAAAACAGAGTTAGAAGTACTTTTTATAGTGATGATGTGTCCTCCTTGCTGCAATTTTTTCCTCCCAATTATGACAATACCTGTCACACAGTGATCTCACACCCTCCCAGGACTCACAGATGCTCTCCCATTTTCTTCCTGTGTGCTTCCCAATGCTTTGTGCAACCGCTGTACACAGTTTTCTCTATTAGTTTTTCCGAGTCTCGTGGTCTAACATGGAAAGAAAAACAGATTTTTTTTTTATTAACCTAGGAAGAAGTTATTTTAAAGAAAGTTAAACACTCTAAGGGGAACTACTGCAGATTGATGAAGTAACTTGCAGAAACCACGGAGGTGCAGCCCCTGAGCAGACAATCCCCAGTTAGCAGTCTCTGAAGGCAGGGCATGTTTCCAGGGCAGCCAAACAAAGCATAGGAGCTGAGCATTCACCAGCACTCTCCAGGCCCACCACTCCCATGGAAATGACAGGCGAGCCCCAGGCAAGAATCACTGTGTTTAGCTTGGCCAGAGGCTCAGCGCAAGTTGTGCTGACTGGCTGAAAAATAAGGTTGTAAAAATAATGAAATGGGAAGACTTTTGTTTGTTTTGGTTTGTTTGTTTTTTTCAGCTGCTATTCAAGGGCCTTCATAAGGCTAAGAAAACTCTGCCATTGCTCAGCCAGGTCTTACCCGTGCTTTTATGGCTGGGAATGGCAAAACCTCGCCCTGAATCTAATACAGGGAGAGAAGAGCCCTCTGTCTCCCACGGGCAGCCAGAAGGCTGCCTTGATTTCACACAGCTGAGATTGAACAGTGAAACACCAAAAAAACCTGGAGCATGGAGGTTTAACTTGGTCATCATGACAGCCACGTGTCTGTTTTTCAGGATCACTATTAGATCTTTATTAAAATTTGCAAGCCAAGGTATTGTTTGACTTCTGCTACACATCACAGAATCACAGTGTTAGGGGTTGGAAGGCACCTTCAAAGATCATCTACTCCAACCCCCCTACTAGAGCAACATACACAACCTTGTTTAATATCTCCTGCCCTTGCCCCAGGCTCCTCAGAGAGCAACCCATTATATCACAGTCCCTGCATATTCCTAGTGCAAGCTCCCCACTGGTATGAGTATCACACCAGGATAAATCCTGTTCCCTGTTGCTACAGGTTTCAGTGTGCTCCTGTGGTCACAGCCAACCTGCTCCTTCAGGAAAACAACTTATCCTTTCCACCTTGAGAACAAATTGCTCTGACAGATGACACAGCTCCAAGTTTGGCTTCAATCCTGTAAAAACAGAATAGCATAAGGTTTTTCCTGGGGTGCAGTTCTGTCCATGGCTTATCCAGACAGAGGCATTTATTAGACCATTCTCATCCCTCAGCCCTGGCAGATGGCTGGGCTGGCACCAGCTTTACCACACCCACCTGGTATTCTTGAGGGTGACATGCTCTCTCCACAGCATGTCACCTGGAGCTGGGACATTACACCAGTGTCTGGATGGCAGCAGGGTCTGGTCACTTCTCTCTTGCTTCCTGACCCACAGTTCTTTGGGGTGTTATTGCTGGATGGGAACATTCCCCACGATGGGAGAACTTAAGGAAAATGCCCATAGAGACATGAAAATCAGTGGCTCTGCACTCCAGGCTCTCAGTGCTGCTTGACCACTGCCCTGGGTGGCTGAACTCACATGCAGGTACCACAGCCTGGAGCAATCAGGAGGCAGTAGCTGCCACGAGTGGCAGAGTGCTCCTCGCCTGCAAAGTGGCTTCTCCCTGCTTGAACACTGCCCACGAACTATCCCAGCCATCAGAACCAGTGCGCCCAGCCCAGGCCCTGGCAGCCATTAAGTGAACCTGTGCACAGAGGAACAACAGCCTGGCACCACAGTGCACTGGCTCAGCACAAGCTTAAAGGTCTGCACAGCATGTGGGGCAGTAGTTGAGAGGGGCTGGCAAAGACAACCCATCCTTGAAGCAAGAAGCCTAAAGGCAGCAGCTTTTCAACCCACAGATAAATTTAGGTTCCATGGTATGGCTGAAGTCTTGGAACAGACACTGCGCAGACTCAGCATGACTCAATTACCACAATTAGAAATGGATCTGAACACAGAGTTTGCACAGAACAGCCTGATTCAGAGCTTGCTAGGGTCTGGGATGGGTCAGATGTTGAAAATTTTGCATTTGCCAGCAAGCTCAGATCCAGGCTCTGAGCTGAACCCATCAGAGAGAAACCTTTGGCCCGGGATGTAATGACTGAAGCCCAATTATCTCCAGACACAAGGGGAATGTGCAGTGCATTTATTTCTTTCCCTCCCTTTGCCAGGAGAAATCGCCCTGAGGGAGAGAGAGGAAATAAAAGCTGGAGCTGTGTGTGTTACTGAAGATGCAGCCTGGAGTTCGTTTATTCCCTGTTACATGGAGGCTGGGGTTGAAGAAAGAACAGTGACAGCTGCTCTTAGCAGAAGAGCTTTCCACAGCAAAACCCATCCGGACAAACAGAGGGAGTCCCCAAATGCAACACCACTGGCCAACCTTAAATTAGAGCTGGCTGTTCCACTGATCCCTCCATGTTTTACAGTTGTTTCTCCCTGAACCTGCTTACCCAGTTCCAGGGCCCCAAAGCCAAACTCTTTGGAGAAGAGGGCCATGATAAACACACTTTTCCCAGAGAGCAGAGGGACCTGGAACATTTCACTATCTGGAAGCACAAGGCTGGGGAGGTGAACACTCACCCCTGTGACCATCTCCTGCTGCGCTGCTGGACAATAGCCCTGCTGACACCAAAACACAGTGACAAAGGTAGCTGCTTGTGCTAGGATATGGTCCTGGGGTCAGCTGCCAAATTCACAGGTTTGGTGCCTAAGTAAATCAAAATAAAATTGAGGCAATTTGCCAAGAAAATTTTCATGATAGGAATTGGAGGGAGAGGGGAAACGCAGTGATGGGAGAAAGGGAAGGCCAGTTAAGAAGTGATACTATTTTGAATGTAGCACACTAGGAGACATCCCATTTTATTTAGCCTTTGCCAAGGGGCTATTTGACTCCAGATCCAAACACACATTTAGGAAATCCCCTTCTGATACTTGGCAATCTCAGGCCAATTCAAAGAATTATCTCATGACTCATTTAGGATCTTAAAGAAAGGTCGAATCCTGGATCACATTATGCAAACATGAAAAGTCTGTTGTCCCACAGGGCTCACAGGCAAGAGCCCTGCTCCAGTAATCAGGGCAGAAAACATCTGTTCCTTGCTTTCATCTGCTTTACATGTTTTGGAATAAAGTGTCAATCACCTCTTCCCCAGTCATGGGTTAAACCACTAATGTTTTCCTTTCTCCAGCTCTCTTTGACCAAGCTAGGTCAGGCTGTTTGCTGTGCCTGGGCTGCCTGCAGCCCTTACACTCTGGCATCACTTAGCTGCCAGTTATCAGTGGCTTTTTAGCAAAAAAAATTTGGATTCAGTTTAAAATGTTTGAGTTAAACATCGCCTTCCAGAGTACCAGTGATCCCTGTGCCAGACCAGCAAGAAGATGTCCCATTTGTGGCTCATTAATTCAGCAGGGTGATCAAAAGCACCAAATGCCTATCTCTGCACAATGCCACTGCTAAATCCTAGTGCCACGAGTGCTAACTGCCCTTCTCCAGTGCCATCCCAGAGCAGGCACTACCATTGGGTTTTACACTTTTGGCCTCTCAGATGCACCACTGTCTGAGTCCCGGCAAGAGATGGATTCTGCCAAAAACCAGGAGAAAACAGAGCTGCTTTGTGCGGAGCCCGTGGGTACTCAGAACGCCCCGGATTATTTGGTGTAGTTGCGTTTTGCTCCTTTTCACTGGTTTTCCAGGGTAGCCCCGAGGCCTGCCCAGGCCTGGGGAGCTCAGCCCGGGGGCGTCCCGGCCGAGGCGGCGAGAGACCGGAACCCGCCCCGCCCGTCTCCCCCCCCCCCCCCCCTCAGCCCAGCCTTGCTCCTCAGGCACTCGCGCAGCCGCCCTACCTCTAGGGGAAGGAGGAAACCTCAAGCGCCACTGGGCGCCGCCATCGCAAGCTTCCTCCCCAGTCGGGCGCCGCCATCTTGTGTCTTTCCCGTACAGCGCGGGCGCCGCCATCTTGTGCCCTCCCCGTGCGGTGCGTGTCGGCCATGGCGGGGCTGCTGTGCCGGCTGCTCCTCTGCCTGGCGGCCGCCGGGGCCACCGCCGACCTGCAGCTGGAGGAGGCGCGGCGCTCCGTGGACCTCAGCACGCACCTGGCCAAGGTGTCCGCCGAGCTCAGCCTCACCAACACGGCGGGCGGCGCGGCCGCCTCCGCCTTCCTGCTGGCGCTGGAGCCCGGGTTGGAGCCCCGCCTGGCCTACCTGGGCGTTCAGGTGAGCGCGGGCCGGGGGGATTAGCGGGGGTCGGCGCCCGGCTCCCTGGGGGTTGCCGCGGTGCGGCCCGGGCCCCGCCGACCGCAGGGACACGTCGGCACAGCGCCGCCGCCCCGGGCGCTGCCGCCCGTGCCCTCCGCACGGGCCTCGTCGGCAGCCGGCGTGGCGGGCGGGGAGAGGCTTCCGATGCCGGCTCCCGGGGGTTTGGGGGCCGCCGGGCGCCTGAGGAGCGGCGGAGCTGTGGGTTTCTGCCCGCAACAAAAGGAGTGGACGGTCGAGGCGGAGGGTTCCGGGAGGCGACAGGGATGCTGATTAGCGTCCCTACTGCTGTAAGGAGAGCAGCCGCGGCACCCCGCCTTGCATCCTCAGCTAGTGCCGGCCCAGGGTCCAGCCTCTTACCCTACGGAATGTACGTACAAGGTTCTTTTAATCACAGAAGCATGGACACTGATCTCCTCTACTTGCTGGCTGGCCGAGTCACATTCTCGTGGCCTTCTCACTACCCAGCCACAGTAGAAATCACAAACAAGAGAAATCACAAAAGCTTCTAGTTGACCCAGAGTCTCTTTTGCATTAGAGCAACTGAGGGGCACCCGACAGTTCGGGGTGATACGGAGTTTGCTCAGGATAGGCTAAGTCTTTTAAACAGCAGCACACTGATCAGTCTTGTTTTGGCACAGGTGAAGGGTGAGGAAGAAGAGGAGAACACCTTGGAAGTGAGAGAGACTAAAGTTAAGGGTAAAAGGTGAGCATCACTCTCTAAGGTCATTACCTAGAGTTGTGCATGGGGGTTCCCTCATAATCCTCCTGATGGAGCAGAAGTACTACCCCAGTCCCACATACCTGGAGTCTTTTGTTCCTGAAAATATCCACTCAGGCTGCATCCTGGGGTGCTACAGAACCAGGGAGGACTGTTCACACAAGCAGCCAAATGTAATTCCTGAGACCCAGGGGAGGTCATTCCCTTCCTTCAGGTGCTCTTTCTTCATGAGGTAGCACTTGGAGGTTTAGATCTCTGAGCCCAGCACATACCCATTCTTACAGCTTCAACTGAGGGTAGGGCCTTATAAAGGAGAGAGGCTCATCTCTCTCATGCAACTCATCTGCCCTCAGTTGGGCTCAGCTGTGCTTAGTCTCTTGTACTCAGTGCCTTCATTAAAGGCTTTCAGTTAAGCATCACAGCTGTGGTCATGCTCTTACCTGTTGCTCCCTCTTGAGATCTCAAATGATTGGCAGTGGTGATTATAGAGAGACTGTAAGCACTCTTTGGCTGTGTCCCCAGAGCATCGACTGCTCTTAGTCTGTGATGCGGGGAGTACCCCCCAGCACGCTGGATGCTGCTGCAGGAGAGAGGATGTGGTGTTTTGCATGAGGCTCTGTGCTGCCAAGCAGGGATCTTGTGCATACACAGCAAGACTGGGCCGGTGGCTGCTTTTCGAGCTGTGAGCTGAGAAGTAAAGGCTGCTTGTGAAGTGGGTCAGAAGCATGGTGTTGCTGGGTTTCGAGAGGACAGTAGCTGCGGAGTTAAGTTGCCACAGCAGACCATATTTTCTGACATGGTTTCTCACATGATCCTGCTCTTGGGCAGCCAGCCATGCCTTGAACTCTTTTCATTTCTGTCATCACCTCTGTCCATCTGGTGCACCCTTACAGGTTTGGTGAAATCTCAGTTGTCTCTGTAGAACCTCAGTCCACAGCTCTGTTCATTTGTTGGCCATTCCTTAGTTTCAGATGGTTAGTTTCAAAAGCTGAAAATGGACAGACTTTGTGGGAGCAGTTCCTTAAGATGTTTACTATTTGTCTTCTGGACATTTACACATGCTTCCTGTAATTCAGGTTACGATGCCTTCTGAAGAAGAACAGAAGAAAACCCATTGAAGCACATTTTATAAATGCAGAACCAGGGGGAGGCAGTGTGTCACAGGGGATGTATCAGGGGGAGATCTCCCATGCGCTGTCTCAGGGGAGATCTCACTTGACTTACCTGTTCTCCCTTCCAGTGGAAAATTCTTCTCTGTGAAGCTGCCATCTCCTTTAGCACCAGGAGCCAAGGTCCGTGTATCTGTGGAAATGGTTTTCACCCATGTCCTGCAACCCTACCCCACCCACATCACCCAAAGCGAGAAGCAGTTTGTGGTCTTTGAAGGAAATCACTATTTCTACTCGCCCTACTTCACCAAGACCCAAATGACCCGCATCAAACTGGCCTCTAGGAATGTGGAGAGCTACACCAAACTGGGCAACCCTTCCCGCACGGAAGATGTGATTGAATATGGCCCCTTCAAGGACATTCCTCCATACAGCCAGGTAAATGTCTGTGCAGAGAGGTTGTGGCTCTGCAGAGAGCATTGTGCAAACGTTACAGAATGTTAAGGATTGGAAGGGACTTCCAAAGATCATTGAATCCAACCCTCCTGCCAGAGCAGGACCAAAACTAGGGCAGATCACTCACAAATGCATCCAGGCAGGTCTTGAAAGTCTCCAGAGGAGACTCCACAACCTTTCTGGGGAGTCTGTTCCAGTGCTCTGTAACCCTTACAGTAAAGAAATTCTTCCTCGTGTTGAGGTGGAACTTCCTGTACATGGCACCTCTGCCTCAGAAGCTGGAGAGTGGGAAGGCTTTTTGTGGAAGAACCACAGGTCAGGACCACGTTAGCCAGTGTGCAAGCTTGGGACACAGAACACGCTCCAACAAGGTGCTTCTAGTACAGATGGGATTGCTGAGCTCTGCTTGCCGTCCACAGCAAACTGAGCCTGTCTGTGCATGATTCTGATGGGGGGGTACATGCTGTGGGGAAGACAGCACCTCTAGCCCCCCTCACTGTTACAGCTCAGGCAGGCACGTGGGCTGTGAGCCATGAGTACACCCCAGGTACCAGTGCCCTGTGTGGACTGGGCTGGCTCAAACCTTCCTGTGCAGTCGGCTTCACCTCTGCAGAGTCTGTCAAGGTTTCTCTGTGCGACATGGAGACAGGTAATTGTGAGGGTAAGTTGCTCTTTACTTCAGGTCTAATAGCTTACCTTTTTTATCTCGTTAGGATACCCTGAAGGTGCACTATGAAAATAACAGTCCATTCCTGACCATCACCAGTATGACCAGAGTCATTGAGGTGTCTCACTGGGGGAATATTGCGGTTGAAGAGACAGTTGATTTAAAGCACACAGGAGCAGTGCTGAAAGGGCCTTTCTCCAGATATGACTACCAAAGACAGCCAGACAGTGGGATCTCATCTGTCAAGTCTTTTAAGGTTGACATTTTGCATAATTTTTTACTTTTTTTTTGTACTGCAACTTCCCTCTTTCTTATATCACCAAAGGTGGGGTGGGGGGGAAGTTTTCATTTTCTTTGGTAACCATATCCAAGTAATAGGAATATTAAAGCTCTGATACATTTTCAGAGGAGGATCATGCTAGATAGGGACAGCTTTTGGGGGTAGAATCTGTTGACCGGACTAACTGCATATACTAGGGCAGGCTGTTTCTCCATACTGCCACCCCATCAGTCTCAGGGACCCTTTAAAACCTTTAATCCCCATGCTGACAGCTCCCCTTTCCATTTTCCACTCTGCAAGGACCATTCATTCTGTCCCCACCCTCTTACTTTCAGAGTTGTCTTCTCTGTCATACCCTCATTGTGTTGAGCAGTATTAATTGGAAGCTCACCCATTCATTCCTTGCTCCCAAAGCACTCAAGAGTTAAAGCTGTGGGTCTGCTGGCCAGATGTGAGAAGTATTGCATGTTTTCATCTGGACCAAGACCTTTCTTGCTGCTTGAAGCCTCCAGGATTGATTGTTGTAATTCTCTAAGGTGGTGCAGCCAAACAGAAATCTCATTTTGCTGAGTGTAAAGCCAGCAAGCTCAGTGAGCTAAGGCAGCAGGCTGGAGTGAAAAGGGAATTGCTGTCCTGGTGGGCATGATGCGATCCCTTGCTGTCTGGGGTATTTGAAACTGGGCCAGGGAAAATACATTCATTTAGAGGCCAAGTGATTTTAGTGCTGGCAGCCACTTCAGTGGCTGATTGCTTATAATAGCACAATTTTACCACTTGGTGCAACTGAATGGCCATTTTGTCATCTCAGGCAGGAGCGCAGTTTCTCGGCGCTTAACAGCCATTATTGCTTTTTCCAGTTTCAGGGGAAATAACTCCTTGTTGATGCTCTCACTGCTGCTTCTCTCCAAACAGACCATTCTCCCAGCTGCTGCTCAGGACGTCTATTACCGAGATGAAATTGGAAACATCTCCACCAGCCACCTCCTTGTCCTGGATGACTCTGTGGAGATGGAGATCCGTCCCCGCTTCCCACTTTTTGGGGGATGGAAAACCCATTATATCATTGGTTATAACCTCCCAAGCTACGAGTACCTCTACAATCTTGGTGGGTGGCACAGGGGAAGGGAATGAGAAGCCTTCTCCTCTCTGTTTGTAGGTGGTTACTGTACAGTAAAGAATTCAAAGCTGCGGTGTGCTGCACCTTAGCAACAGCAGTTGCAGCTATTATTTTTAGAATATGCAAATCCACCTTCTTTTCTGTGCTTCCTTCAGGTTTTTGTAGACATCTGTTTAAAATATACTTGAGTGAGCTGGTGCCCCCTGCTGCACAATGTTTCCATCTGAATTCTGCTTTTGCTTCTGTTAGAAGCTGAGCTTCAAGGTTGCCCCATGTCCTTTGAGGAATTGTAACCAATCTCTGATCTGCACTCTTAGGTGATCAGTATGCCCTGAAAATGAGATTTGTTGACCATGTGTTCGATGAGCAAGTCACAGACTCTCTGACTGTCAAGATTGTCCTGCCAGAAGGTGCCAAGTAAGTGGCATTTCTCCTGGCTCGTTACTGCAGACGATGCTGTGTTCGTGGCAATTCTCCAGCCGACTCTAATGGCCTGAGGACAGTGAAACAAAACCATGACTTTGAATGAGGAGCAGACCTCAGAACATGGCTTTGCTTCCTGTTAGTGTTGTTTAAACGGCATAACTGGCTTTGTGCTAGAGGCCACAGTTGACCAACTGAGTCCTAGGTTACATCATCTCAAGCACCTGTGGACCTGTCTGGTTTTATCCACAGGAATATCCATGTGGACAGCCCCTATGAAATCAGTCGTGCTTCAGATGAGCTTCACTACACATATCTAGACACTTTTGGGCGTCCGGTTATTGTGGCACACAAGAGCAACCTGGTGGAGCAGCATATCCAAGACATTGTGGTGAGTGTGGCCTCGGTGCATGGTTTGCCTGAGCAGTTGCACCTCTTCCAAATTCAGCAGCACAGTCAAAAAACTACCTGTGCTGGGTTCCAGAAGTACTTGCTGGGCTGCATGGCCAATTCCACCTTGCCTGCAAAGAGGAGTTCTCTTCCACAATAACGTTGGGTCCCTACTCAGTGTTTCAAACTTCTCTTCTAGGTTCATTACACCTTCAATAAAATCTTGATGCTGCAGGAACCTCTGTTGGTAGTTGGAGCCTTTTACATCTTGTTTTTCACTGTGATCGTCTATGTGAGGCTGGATTTCTCCATCACTAAGGTACTGTGTGGTAAAGAGCCCTGTGGGAGCAGTAGTTGCTTACTCAGCTGATGGTTGGAGATTTTTCATACCAGTAATTCTTGCTGAATGTTCCTGCCGATGGGATGATTTACTAGATGGAGCCCTGGGTTTGTGCTACCTGAGCACTGATGCTGCTGCCAGGTTTGAGCTGGTGTGCTAAGGCTGACCAGAGTTTTGTGTCTGGATACAAAGAAATCCCTCCTGAGAAGCCAGGATGTCATCAATTCGCCACTGCAATGTTTTCACTTTAAGCCATTTCTTGGGCTGGACTGAGTGCTGAAATCTGCTTGCCCTAGTCAGTGCTTGCACCATTCACCTAATTACTGTCAACTGACTTAATTGCAAAGGGAGCAGTTTCTGTAAACAATCCTGTGGCAGACAGCAGACACAGCTTGATGCAGGTCACAGATGGGACTGCTTTGATCTTTCCTCCTCTCCTCTTGCAGGATCCAGCTGCTGAAGCTAGGATGAAGGTTGCCTGCATCACAGAGCAAGTGCTTACTCTGGTGAACAAGAGACTGGGGCTGTACCGTCACTTTGATGAAGCAGTGAATAAATATAAGCAGTCGCGGGACATCTCCACCCTGAACAGTGGCAAAAAGTCTTTGGAGACAGAGCACAAGGCCCTGACAAATGAAATCGCCTCTTTGCAGTCTAAACTGAAGACAGAAGGCTCTGACTTATGTGATAAAGTAAGAAGTAATAATTATTTTTTAAGCTCTCATGTTCTTGGCTCTATCAAGTATTTTAGGTGAATTTTAATTTGGGGTTTAGTTTCTGCAGCCTGTATTTTTATCCCCCTCCCCCTAAAAACTGGCTTGATCCCCATCTGGGGGTCTGGACATAAGTTAGGGTTTTTTTTTTTTTTTTCCAGTAATTTTGGTTCTGCAGCCCTCTAAATTGCTTCTGGTAAACAGCTGCTGGTGCTATTCTTTAAACCGTCCTTGAACCAGCTGCATGAGTACAGAGATCAATGCTTTTGTAACAATCCTGATTCTTCTCATTTTCCTCATGGCAGCAACACTTGGGCAAGAATAGAAACTTATCAACACATTATCAGTTCTGATCCTACTACTGACACTGGCCAAACCAAAATCTTCTCCTTCATCTCTTACTTTCTTGCGCATGTGAATAAGGTGCTGACAATTTTGGTAACATGATGCTCCTTAGGGGTGTTTCACTGCATCACATTGAAAGCCATGGCATGGTGAGCACACACCAGCTGTCCTTCATCCACTGTATTTCAGCGCTTACTTGGAACAGCCACTTAACCCCAGGTGAGGGACACTTTAGTCTCTAGGGTCCATTCAACCAACAGCCACCTTGGTCAATCTGTTGCTGACTCAGAGTAGCTCTGTCATTGCAGACCAGCTTCTCACACACCATTAACATTAACTATAGGGACGCAGCTTCCAGATGTCATAGTTTAGCTTGAAGCCTTAAAAATCCCTCATTAACAGTCCCTGCACCTGTCTCCTGGGTGCTTGGAGCCCCTTTACCTGCACTGCTTAATTGTCCTTTAATGAGATATTTCTCATAACTTGATACCAGGAGAGGCCATGGCTCAGGAGGCAATATTTGGGGATTTGAGATGCTTCTACTTGCTACCAACTTCATCTTTCACTCCTGCTTTACCATCTCTCCTATTCTAGCTTCACTACAGGGATGTTTGTGTCCTATAATAGTCCCTTTGTTTCTTACCCCTTAAGGTAAGTGAGATTCAGAAGCTTGATGGCCAAGTCAAGGAGCTTGTTCTGAAGTCCTCAGTTGAGGCTGAGCGATTGGTGGCAGGAAAGCTCAAGAAGGACACATACATTGAGAATGAGAAGATGCATTCCAACAAGCGTCAGGACCTGGTCACCAAAATCGACAACATCCTTGATGCACTGTAACGGTCTGGTTTAGCGACCGTGGGGAGGGGAGAGGTGTGAAGGGAGATGAGAAGCCTGGGAGGGGACTTTGAGCCAAAACTCCTTCCCAACAAAATTAGAGGAAAGTTCATATGAAATGTCTGAAAGTACTTTTTTGGTTTAGATTTTTCTATAGAGCCTGTCTGCTCAGCAGCATGCGCTGTGCAAGGGACCACGACATCATGCTGTTTGGGTGGGTAACAGGGTTTCTTCACCAGAGGCAAGATTCGGCCAGGTTATAAAACAGTCTCCCACTTTTGGTTTGCCTTGTGTAGATGTGCCCTGACTAAACGCACACAGCCAGCCATTCTGAGCACAGACATGCTTATGGCAAATCTGAATGTTGCATATCCAGAAAGAATAAAAAAATACTTTTGTTCTACTTTGAAATAAAACCACCACTGTCTTGCCTTCATGTGTTTGTGCCAGGGTGGGGGGGGAGGCAGAGGCTCTGGGTGGCCCTATCCTGCCCCCCACCACCAGGGCAGTTCCCCAGGCAGCAAAGTGCAGCCTTGACCACTCCTGCCTCCTGTCAGCCTTATGCCTTGAATGCAGAGCTCTGCCACCCTGAAAAACCCTGACCTAGTCAGGGGAGAAAGCCAAGCCCTTGCTCCCTAGGATGTGCAGGCACCTACCCCACCCTGGGGAGAAGAACCACAAGACAGAACCTCTCCTGCTGCATGGGACAGCAGTCCAGTGTCCCTTATGCTGCCTGACTAGGCCCTTGCTCACCCCTGGATACCCTGGGCTGTACCCGATTTCAGTCTCATAAGATTCCCCCCCAGTGCTTCTGCTTCGGTGCACTGCTAAACACCCCAGAGCTGGCTGCAGGCATGATGAGACAGATCTTACTGCACTGGGGTGGCTTAGTTGTTTACCAGAATGGTTTGAGATTTTAATACAGAAAGAACCAGAAAAAGAGCAGAAGGGTTTGTGTCCCTCTGCCTTCTTTCTCACTGATGCCCTGCCCTGAGCTGCTGTAGAGCCAGCTGCCTGTGGGTAGGCATCTCTGCAGGGCAGGGGTGGTTAAGTGGGGTGAATCCTTCTCCACTGGGCATCCACAGCCTCCCATGGGAAGCATGCTCAGCAGAAGAGCTGGAGGCTGCCTACAAACTGGACAAGAACATGACTATGCCACCTCTGAGGACACTAGTGCCACAAGTGGCTGTGCTCGGGACTGGAGGTGTGCTGCAGGACCTGCACTGGCACCACACGAGGCTGGGGGCACACACAGTCCCCATGGCCTGGCACTGGCTGCAGGCCCTGTGCCTGGACACAGGCAGCCACCTGGACACTCCAGCCCTTTGCCAGGCCACCTGCACTGCCTGTCCCTCTGTCCCAGGCCCATGTAGCCAAGCTTTCCATCACAGATACACTGTCTCTGCCCCTCACTAGCCTCTCTTGCCTTGGATAGAAGTTGTCCTTGCCCCCTCCTGGGGTGCTCTTCTGTTACAGAGGACACAGGTGGTAGGAAAGTCTTTTACCACCAGCCACACAGCTCCCAAAGCAGGTTTGTTAGTCAGGAGTGTTTTGCTGCAGGCCTGATCCCGGGTGCCCACCACATTGTCTGCCAGGTGCCAGCTCCCTCCCATGCCCACAAACCTCCCCTTGCAGCAGGGTGGGCAATCCTGGATTCCCTGCCTCCTCTCCCTGCGCAGGTGCTGTGGGGAGCCCTGAAACTGTGAGCCCTGCCTGCCCAGGCTGGGGATGACCAATGGCTAAAATCAAATAACCCATCATTAACTTATTGGACCAAAACACATACACAGTACTTGGGAAGGTACCAGGGCCACCCAAAGCCTGGCAGGGATTGGGCGTTGCACTTGAGACAACAGTATCAGGCCCAAGGGAGAAGAAGGATCAAACCAATGATCCCAGAGATACCCTGAACATCCCCTTCCCCCTGGCAAATGAAGGGCAGTGCCATCCTTCCTTCCTTACCTCCCATTTCACTTGGCTTCACAAGCAGCCCAGACCCCTGAGAGTACAGTGGAGCTTGTGCCCTTACAAAGCTCTGTGGATGGGGTCTCTCTGTGTCTCCCTCCCTGTTTCCAGGGCCTCTTCTTGATCAGCACATACCTCAGCCCTCACTAATGCTGGGCAGCTCCAGATCCTGCTTGTTAATTGAAACGACAGCTGCAGAGACAGCAGCTATAAATAGGTGGGATGAAGGTAAGCAGCCCCAGCGTAAAAGGCCTCTAGTCCCCAGGGAAAGCTGCCCCAATTCCAGAGACCAAGAATGAAACAGCCACTGCAAAGAGAGATGCTTTGCCCCTCTCCACACAACTCTCTTCTGCTGCCCTCCCCATGTGTGCGCAGTCCATGCCCCCCTGCCCCGTGCACCCTGAGTCCCCTCTGCCCCAGTGCTGCTCCTGCAGGACTAGTCCATGCACGGGGAAAGGACACTTGGAGCGAGGGGCTCAGGAATGTCCCCTCTGGGACTTAGTGCAG
Organism: Megaceryle maxima; assembly: GCA_024605025.1. Taxonomy (NCBI): domain Eukaryota; kingdom Metazoa; phylum Chordata; class Aves; order Coraciiformes; family Cerylidae; genus Megaceryle; species Megaceryle maxima. The sequence continues at coordinate 2,630 of JANHGN010010264.1, read as the reverse complement.
GTCTTCACGGCAGGCAAGAGGCTCCCAGGAGGCAAGCCCTGGCTCCTATATGCTTTTCAACTGGCTTGTAAAGTAGGAAGGAGACATATGTGCTGTGACATTCCCCAGGGCAAGTTTCACCCCCTAGAGCAGTCTCCAAACTTTGTGCTTGCCCTCTTGTGCCAGCAACACCCAGAACTGTTGGAGAACCATAAGGCTCATCCCATACCCCAAAACACACAGCCCCTCTGCCAAGCCCCAGGCAAGGGGCAGCCTGTCAGAGCAGCCCAGAGCAGCACGCGTCAGGGAACCCTCTCAACAAAAACACAGCAGCAGAGTGACCTAGAAACCATCTGTGTCCAGCTCTGGAGCCCCCAACAAAAGAAGGACATGGACCTGTTGGAGTGTGTCCAGAGGAGGATCACAAAAATGTTTAGAGGGCTGGAGCAACTCTCCTGTAGATGGGCTGAGAGAGTTGGGGTTGCTCAGCCTGGAGAGGAGGAGGCTCTGGGAGGAATCTTATAGCAACCTTCCAGTACCTGAAAGGGGCCTATAAGAAAGCAAGGGAGGGTTTGTAGTGACAGGACAAGGGGTAATGGCTTTAAGCTAGGAAAGAGTAGACTTAAGTTAGAGATTAGGAAAAAGTTCTTTAATAAGAGGGTGATAGATCACTGGAATAGGCTCTGAACAGCCTGACCTAGTTGGAGATGTCCCTACCTATTGCAGGGGGCTTGGACTAGATGACATTTAAAGGTCACTTCCAACCCAATATATTCTATGATTCCTGCAAATTTTCTCCTGAAAATAAACTAGAAAAGGGAGGAAGAAAAAAATACAGGACCTACCAGGAGCTCAGGGTCTGCAAAAAGCTGTGAGAAAACCAGAGCAACAGCACCTGAAGGCAACAAATGGGTCGATTAGGGCTGTAGCCAGTGGTCTCAAATTTAAAGGGAGCAGGCTCCAATCTATTGGGCAAGGGAAAAATGAGGAGTGTCATTGGGCTAGAAAGGTCATCAGCTGTCCATCTCCTGTCATCTTCCCTCTCAGCAATGAGGGCTCAAGAAGACCTGACTTCAAAATCTCTCTCTTGTGGTTAGGTTTCACAAATGGTAAATGAACTAAGGACATTTCAAAATGATCTTCCTACTCAGAGCTCAGTGACAAGCACAGAAGTAACCCTTTGCCAGATGTGTGTCCCAAGGTACCCACTGAGGACAGACTTCATTGGAAGAAGCTACTGCAGGACAGTCCGAAAGAGTCCCCATCAGCAGAGCCATCCGGGAGCTCAGTCTCTCCTTCATGTGCCTCAGGCTGTACTTGTTTTGCATCCTTCAGCCAGTGCCACCATGCTGGCTTCTGACACCAGGGCCAGTCTAGCAGGTCCTTGGCCAGGGCTGGCTTTGCTGGCACCATTTTTGGTTGGCTTTGGCATATCCTTGAACTCCAGCTGCTGCTTTCCAAGGGTATCTCTTATTTCTTCCAAGCTTGGCAGCTCAACAAGTGTGAGGAAACAGAGCCTTCAGGCTTCCAAGGCATCCCAGCCAACACTAGGCAGGGATGTAGGCACTGTTGCCAGGGAATTCAGGCACAAGGGCTCCACTTCAGTTATGCTTGTGGCCATCTAACCTGAGACCTGTGGGCAGGGAAATCCCAGACTGAGGGGGAGGATAACATTCATCTTCCCTCTGCCTCTGAAAAAAGCCAGGCCTTCAAGAGAGTGCTGAGAGCTGCATAAGAACTGGGCTTTGTCTCTGCTGCTCTGTGCAGAAGGTTTTCTGGGTGAGGAAGTTCATGGGTGATCTTGTTCACAAAATACAGCCTGAGGAGGCTGTGAGGGGTGGGGATACATCTGCCAGGGGAGTTGCAGAGCAGCAGAAGGGAAAGTAAGGCTCAGGTAAAGAAGCACTTGACACCTTCTAGCAGATTAACCTCTCATGGGTAATTAAAACTGAGCCCTACTGGGACCCTGTGATTAGTTTTGCTCCTGTGCAGAGTATGGAACCAAAAGGTTGAAAGGGCTGAATCTTGTCTCCACAGCAAAGGGAACAAAACAAAGAGAGAAGGAAAAAAATGTATATGTAGCAGAAGGAAAAGGAAACCACACAAAAGCAAGATTTGCTAGTGAAAGCGAGCAGCCATGATTTCAGGTCCCCATCTGAGCACAGCCACCTGCCTCCCTGCTGCTCCCCCCTGCACCCCCACCTCTGCTTCTCACCAGGCTGCTACCTGCATGCAAAGCTTCTCCTGGGGGTCCTGTGCAGCCAGAGAACAACTTCTCCCTGTTTGACTTCTTACAGTCCTCCAAAGGAAACTACAGAACTGAAGACTCACCCAGAAGGTCCAACCCATCCTCTGGTAGATGCTTGAACTCAGTGGCTGGAGAGAAAATTGGGTTTTATAGTCAGGTGCATTGTGAATCCCACCCACAGCCTGTGGCCCTCGCCAGGCCCCCATCCACCCTCCGTGGGTGGGGATAGCCCAGAACTATTTCTGTACCATTGACCCTGTCTCCCCTCCCTGTGCTGACACCCCCCCTCTGCTCCACAGGGACCAAACACTTTTTTTTTTTTTCTTTTTTTTTTTTTTTTTTTTTTTTTTTTTTTTCCCCCTCTAACCAAATAAAACCACCACATTTAACTCAGACCAAACCT
>JANHGN010010262.1:58782-88896 GCA_024605025.1 Megaceryle maxima | reverse complement strand
GATAGGGGTCTTTGGAGATCAAATTCTTGGGGGGGGGGGGCAGTTTATTATTTCTGTGTTTGTTTGTTTATGTTTTTTTTTCGTTTGGTTGGTTGGTTTTTGTCGTTGGGTTTAGTTGTTTTGGGGTTTTTTTGTGCGTATGTGGTTTTTTGGTTGGCTGTTTTTTGTTTCATTTTGTTGTTTGGTTGTTTTGTTTGGTTTTTTTTTCCCTCCTGCCCACTCTGAGAAGACTTTTTGTCATGGTCAAAACACAGATTTACTTCTGTATGCTGGTGCTTGGAGTAAAGGGACTTGGGCTCTAGGGCTACTTCCCTGGAACCTTTTACCAGCCTGAGCTGGCAAATGTTCTTTCTGTGTGTTTCTGTGTTCAGATTTGGATCCTATATATGTTTTAGCAGATGAGTAGTCCTGCTGAGTGCTGAGCTTCCCTGCTTTTTCTTCTAATCTTCTTTTGATGGCTGGGAACATTAATGTAGATGATTTGTTAATCAGGAGGGAGAAGGCTGTGCCTGAGAGGCTATGCAGTTGTGTTGTGTTTGCATGCATGGTTGCTTGCTCATCCACACGTGGAAAGAATGGAATGTACCCCTTGGTGGGTGCCAATTTCTTCCTGTGTCTAAGTTGTGGCCTTGCTTCAGCAGTAGAAATGAAGCCTGTTTGGGGTGATGTGTCAAGTAGGAGGCTATTATCTACCTGGTGAGCCCTGTCAGAAGAACAGTTGGATCCTAATTGGATTCCCTCCCCAGCTCTTTATCGTTTTCATTAACCCCTTATTTAGGGAAGTGGCACTGTATAGGCCTCCTATGTTTCCTGTATTTAAAGGGCATATGGGGCAAGTGAGTATTGGTGGTGGAAATAATGTTTAGTGCTTAATGTTCTCTTTCTCCCTTCCTCTCCAAGCCCCTTCTGCTCACTTGTTTGTGGTCATTTGAGATGCATGGCTTTAAGGTTTGCTTTCTGTCCATTTGCTTGCAGCTGCAGGCTTGAATGTAGGAAGTTTGTTACCCTCCATGCTGTCCTTTTGTTTAGAATTAGATGTGACTATCCCAGTGCTTGAAATATCCTCTGGGATGATAGGCTTGTAATATTAGATAGCTGAGAATACTGGGAATTTGTGCTGTAGCCTTCAGTTGAACTATGGCTCAGAACCATCTTCCCTTTCATGCTTGTTTTGTTTCAGGATGAGTCTCATTTCCTGAAGAACATAAAAACTGCACGATGCCGAGCTGCCATGCCTCTGCTCAAGGTGCGTATGTCGGGTGCCAAACCTCCAGCAGCTAAGGTCAGGCTCCCAAAGCAGTGTTGCTCCATTTACCAGGTTCAGGAGCCAGCAGCTGAATTCTGTTATGCAAGTGGAAATCCAGGTGATGTTGTAGATTCAAGAGCAACAGTTGTCTCTGGCTTAGCCCTTTATTCCCATACAAATGTTAGATGGTAAAGGTTAACAAAAGAACTGCTGAAGCTCTCTTAGTCTAATTGTGGTAGTACCACTGATGAATTTTATGATGATGGGGAAAAAGGAAATGTCAAAACTTGGTGAATGTTTAATAGAAATAACTATAATTGGTTACTTCTAGGCACACAAATTGCTGCTGTATATCAAAATGACATTACCTAGGTCCTTTCCTTGGCTTTGGTTTTGGCTCTACTCTGTTACTGCAAGCTTCCAGTCTATTTGTGTGGCTGGGGTTCAGGAGCACTCCTGCTTGTTAAATGTACAGAACTCCTAGGAAATGGCAGAAGGTGAGGTTAGTGAGACAAGTGGCCCACAGAAGGGAGGCAATATTCAATTATGCAATAACAGAAGAAATGTAAATTTTAATGTCTTGCCTGTTGTCCTGGGATCAAAGAATCAAACTCTCCCTGGTAGCCTCTAGCAGATCAAAGTTATAAGTAGTTTCTAGACACTGCAGAGTCTGTGCATTAGAACAAAGTAAATGCAATTCCTCTTCGGCAATTATCAGCAAGTGTGTATAAAGAGAAGATTTGATCTGTGATGGCTTTATAGCAACCAACTTTCATATGCAGGTTTCTTAATGGCAAGCTGAAGGTGGTTGTCCTTGAATAACTTCATTGTTCTCTTTAAAGGCCTGACTTGTCTTCTCTTAGCTTTCAAATCACTTCAGTCTTTTAATGTTTGGAAACTAAGTAGGAGGTCCAATTTTATGAGCAGTTTGAAGTACAATTATTAGGGTGTCTCTGAAAATCGTGGAAAATAACAAATTTGCCTCGTTGCAAAATGCTCAGAAAGCAGTCTTTTCCTTTCCTACTTGTAGCTTTGTAAGGATCAGCTTGTCAAAATTATTTTCAGGCTACAAGATATGAGAGTGAAAGATGGTAGCTGTTAAGCAGAGGTTAATTGCCTGTATGCACTTACTGAGAATTTACAGTTTTATGCTGTCACATCACTGGTATCAGAGAATTGAGAACTGGTGCTTTTGAAACTGAATTGCAGTCTCTGAAAGCAGTAAGAGTTTCATGTTCCTATCATGCATTGTCTCACCTGCAAACAGCATACAGTATCAGATGTTTTGTGTTAGATATTCAGGTAAAGTTTATTCTCCTGCTTTCTGACTATAACTTCTGAAGTAAGTAGTTGCTGTAATAGCCACTTCTCTGCCCTCCTTGCTTTTCATCACATTTTGCTCTAAAACTACCCTGTTTGTTTGCTTTGTCTTCAACTACTAGTGAGGGGTGCTGTGTTCACTACTGACACAGCACATCACAGCAATGCTTTTGTATTTGAAAGAACTGCCAAAGTATGAATTTCCTTCGTTTGAATAGTGGATTTAACAACTAGACTATGGCATCTTTATAGTAAATAGTCTATGGGGTAAAAATGGGAGTATTTCAGTATTTTAAATGATACTTTGAGATTACTTCATAAGAGGCATTGATAAATGTGCTGCTGAGGATAGTATTTTTACTCTTGCCTCCTTTAAAAGGATTAGAGCAGTACTGGGGCTTTTAGAGGAGAAAAAACACAGTTTATCCAGAGGCAGGCCCTTGATAGGTACAATGCTTCTAGCACTTTAGTCCCTACCTTAAGGTCACCATATGAATTCATGCCAGTGCTGTAACCAGAGTCCCTGGAGCCAGCTTGTGTTTTTTCTACTTCTAACTATTATTGTTATACTACTTTAAACTTTCTGAAATTGCCATAGTTGCTTATATTTCCTACAAGGTTCCCAACATTCTAAGCATGGAAGTGTAGCCTTGAACAGAATTTTGGAAACAGGAAAGAAAATACATCAACAAACAAAACAAACCAACCAAAACAAAACAAATTAAACCCCCAACTAAACAAGAACAACAACAAAAAAAACCCTCCTCAAAACTAAGAACTGTCCTTCCATGCTACAAAAACCTGTGAGTCCATAATGACACTGCACAGATCTAAGATAAAATGTTTCTGAGCCTGAAATGTTTCTGTCACTTCCATCCATACTTAATGGATTCTTTTTGTCTTGATAGAATCTACTCATGTGACTTCTCCATTTGAATAGCTAAATATAAAAATTGTTGTGTTTAGACAGAACTGCACAACAATCAGATTAAATCAATACAGTCATAATAAAGATGATTTACCTTGGTTATTAATGTAAAATCTACCTTGCTAGACAGCCAAGCTGAATCTCCAACTCTGAAATATTTAACCCATGGTTATTGCACTTAAAGCCTCAGTTTTAATATCTGACTGGTTTTCAAAATGAAGTGGTATTTTTTTAGTCACTCAGTAATAATTCATCTTCTCCTGCTTTCTTGTATATATTGTGGAGCAAGTCTGGTATGGAATTGACAAGCAGAACCATGTATTAAACATATGGCTTAAGTCTGTTAGTTGGGAACTTCTAGACACCTTTTTAATGTTAAAAAAAAAAAAAAAGCCCTAAACCAACCACAAAGAAAACAAACAAAACTCCAAAACCCAAACCTGTTCGTGTGTGTGTAGTTTTTAGCATCTTTGTGACCTACTAGACTGCTGTCCTGACAGAGACTTAGGACTTGGGACAATGGGAAGTGTGACCATAAAGGCTTTTTAGTGCACTTCTATAGTGGCTGGATGTATGTAGTGACCATGCTTGCTACCTGGTAGCTTGGCCCAGGTTGGCACTAGTTTAGAGTAAGTATCTAGACATGCGTGCCCAATTTATTGTTATTGGACTAAACTTTGAGAGTAACTTAAAATCACACAAACAGCAAGAGCTGAAATAGCAACAGCAAAATGTTTAGGCTGCGTTTCTTATTCTCTTCACGTTCCCAGTGGATGTGCAAACTTGTGGGTGCGCAGACTTGCACGTGGGGGAGAATGCTGCAACTGCCTGCAATGAACCAGGTGGCAGAGTTTGTACAAGGGCTGTGTGCACTCCAAAATTATGAAGATGGATGGATTGAAAGCTGTAGTAGGAAACAGTCCTTTGATATTTTGGCATGTGGCAAAAATCCTGCTTTCAGGCTCAGCTGCTTTTCACGCTGGATAGTCTGTGCCAGCAGCTACATAAGATCTTTCCCCAGCTTCAGAATCTCTCATGGTACTAAAGAGGGCTAGAAGTTCCTATGTTCAAAGTGGTCCTTGTTTCCATGCATAGTGAAAAATCTCTCTGCTAGTGATAATATCCTCATGCTGGGCTTTGATTGAATCACTAAAGGGCCTGGTCAGGCCTAGTTTGTCTCTGCCCCTAATCCAGAGCTGTGGCAATCAGTAGTAGAACCTACCTGTTACCTTAGTGTTTTCTTTAGTTTTGCAATTGGAACTTGGTTCTCCTGAGCATACTAAACACTGGTTGTTTCCTTTGCAACTGCCTCCCCCAAAGGCAGAAAGCACCATGGTGCTGTGCATGTTGTAACCAATTTGTTTTTTCCTTCTAAGACTGGCCCAGAGACTTGAACATAGGAGAGGGAGTATACATGCTAACAATATCCATAAAACAGCAAAGCCCCAGGGGTATAGATGAAGAAGGAACAACAAAATGGAAGTTTTTCACTGATCTGTGGTGGGATCTCTTGGGAACTGGAGTGAAAAGGATTCTACATCCTTCAACTAGCCGAAGTGCTGCGTGGTCTTTGTTCTCCTTTAATTGAATGGAGTACTGCAAGGCAGTGGAAATGGGCAAAGGTCCCAATAGAACATGGATGAGCTTTTTGGAATCATGACAGTAAGTTTTGTTGGGGGGTTTTTTGGTATGTGTTTTGGTTTATTTTTTTCTTTATTTTTACTGAAGAACTGGGTTAGAAACTGAGAAATAGAAAGCAGTATCTAATCAAAAGATTCCAGTGACATAAAATAGACTTATGCCTGTTGTGCTCCCTGTGGGCTTTGTTCCACAACATTTGGGTAATATTACTAATGTGATTGTTCCTATTGAGCTGCTGTTCAGGTTAATAGCAGGAAGCACATCCTGATGTTTGCAGGGTTAAAGGTGTTTGTTTCTATTATGGAAGTACAAATATATTGTGTGGCTGGAATCTAATACTCTTTGTACTTCTTTTAATAAAGAGATGCTGAAAAATAATGGAGGGAAATAGGTCAGTGCTAAAGGTAGAAGGTGAGGAGGGAACATTAAAAAATATCCCTTTCCAGTGGGAAATAAATAGCAGCTGTCTTTAGGCTTTACAGATCCATATGGATTAAATAAAAAAGCCTTTACTTCTTGTCACCTGCTGAGACAAGGAGCTTCATCTTGAAATGGTGGGCCCTCAAGGCTGCATCTTCAGATCTGCTCTTTACCTTCCAATTTCCCTTCTCAAAATAGGGAGGTAATTTGCTTTAGTCATAGCTGATTGTTGCCATTTGACACACATTTTCTGTCTAGATGTCACTTAAGAATAGAGAAAGACATTAAATATATATATAATTTTTTTAATAACCAATGTAGGATCACCTTGTGAAATACAGAGCCCTGTCTATCTTATCCAGGTGCAGAAATAGACTCCTCAAAACAGCTGCAATCCTTTCCCTTTATCAAATCTTAGATTTTATCAGAATATTATCTCTCTTATATGATGGCCACTCAGATTTTTCATTTTACAGGATAAAGTATTCTTACGCTAAGTGGTCTGAAATGACAGAGTAAGTAAAAACTGGAAGCACAAGTAAGTGTACAGCCAGAACCAGCCATGCTTATTTAAAAAAGTATATCAGTCTGTTAGCATATGGCAGAGCTCATGCTGGTAAATTCATTTAACGCAGAAACAGTCACTGTATGTTAATGAGGCTCTTCACATGTTCAGTTATTTGTTTGTGGCATAACCTCCCCTCCTCACCTACTCCTTTTCAAATCAGTTGAGTGCTGGGTTTTGACCTCTAAAGTAAGTGCCATCAGGGGTTACTATTTCATAAATTATTATTTGACTTTCAAAAATTAGTTCTGTAAATGTCACAGCTGTGGAATTAATTCTTGCTGGTGTATAGTATGTACAATTGTAATGCTACAAAGCCATAGCTGTCTTACGTTACTTAGTAAATGAGGGCTACAGACCAGGTCTTCACTGTTTGAGTTCCCTTAAGCAGTCTCACATGGCTGTAGCTGTAAGAACAGTCACAAGGACCCACGAGGAGTGCTTCTGGGGAAGATTAAACTTCATGACTAAATGTTAATGAGCAGCTAATGATACTTCTATGCAGAAATCTGGATCAACTGATTACAGATCTCATTTTGCTAGCAAGTACTTGCTGGTTCTTGCAATCTTATTTTCTGTGCTGCTGTTCCATATTATTCTTAAAGACCTCAGAAGAAAGAGGGTAAGCTCTCACTCTTGACAGCACAGAAGGTTCAGCAGGAAACAAGAGTTAAGCAGTGATCAGCAGAGGCTTCTCTGCAGGAGCAAATCTTTATTGGCATCTACTCAAAATGAGTTGCCACCAGAAAAAGAAATGTGAATCAAAGCCATTTCTTTCATCCAGAATTTAAGTAAGCCTTCAACACTCAGATACTTGTCGTCTTTGGGTTTGTTTTTGTTTTTTTTTTTTTTATTCTCTACTTTCTTGGGCTCCTTCTGTCATGGTTTTTAAAACTGCAAGGGACCCTTGGGATAATGAGTTAGACCACCTATGTTCCACACAGTTTTCTAAAATTAATTTCTTCAAGTTCTTCACAGCTGTTGCAGAGCTAGTGTCTTGGGTTTTTTTTCTTTGGGCTTTTATTGTTGTCAATGTCTTTTTTCACTTCTTGATTTGTTTTAAATGGTTAATTATAGAAGATGTATCACAGCCCTTGGTCAGTGCTTGCAGTGATTTTATACCCTGTTCAGGAAATACCATCCAGCTGCTGCTTTGCTGTGCACAACTTAAGTTTTTGATATCTACTTAGGGATTGGGGAAGGAGCCTGGCTAATTGTTTTGACTACTGGGGAATTAGTATTCCAACCTCACCTCATCTAGGTCCTGGGGAACACTCTCCAAAGAAGAGGAGCCTTGAGAATGGCATAAAACCTTGCAACATAGTTGGGTTTATGTTGCATTTAATATGTTCCTCGTCTGTTTTGGGTGAACTGTTCTTTAGCTTGATCCTGAATTATCTGAAATGAGCTGTCTATAATTGCATGACCTCCATGTTGTCTCTTTCCTAGTAGTGGCCTTCTGTTAGTCCAGGAGGAAAAAGTGTAATTTGGGAATTTCTTGTACATGTGGGACTGGCTTGTCTTGTATTTCAGCACGTGTCTTGGGGTGCTGTCAGTTTACTCCTCAAAGACTTCTGTAACACATTGGTTATTGTCGGGATTCAGCTCAGTTGATCCCCAGTTACCTTAACTTTAAAAACTGACCCAATTTCTGCTTTCTCACTTTGTTTCGTCATGGGATCTGATATCTTTGGTCTCTGTGACTCCTCCCTCTTTTGAGTCTCTCTTGTGCTAACTAACTCTCGCCTTCGAACATGTCCAAAGGTTTGACCTCTCCTCTTACTTAGTTCAATAAATATTCTCCTTTTTAAAATGTTTGTGGGAGTTGTGTGATCCTGGTGATGATTGTATTTCCTTCTTGATCTGTTTAATAGGGATGCAGAGAGAAGGCAACTCCCTCCTTGATTACAACCTATATATAAATATCTGATAAAGAGTCCTGAAATTAATTTCCGGTAGCTCATCTGTAAACTCTTTATCCACCAGATTTGTTTGGTGAGTGGATGAATTGGCTGAATAGATTTGGGTGACTGTTAGATCTCAGTCAAACGATAAAAGAATTTCATTTTCTTTTTCATTTAAATGTGAATGAGCTGTTGGTACAGATGTCACTCAAGAATACTTTGTTATTTTAATGAACCTGCATTAAACCATGCAGGAAATTACAAGGCATGTGTAATTTAACTACTATATGTGAATTTACAGCAGTAGAAATTCATAGCTCTCATCTAATAATAGAATTAGATAATAATGGAGGTATGAGTGTAGAAATACATTTGTAAGACTTTTATGTCTATAGCACTTTTAATTTTTTTTTTTTTTTTTCCCAGTTTTGGGAGCACCTACATGAGATTCAGGTTTCCTACCCCCTTCCTGTCTCCCCTGCAACACATGTTTTACAATCTTCTTAACATGATTTGTATTTCTTAACTCACATTTAAGCATCCAGACAGCTGTGCCTAGATTTGCCATGGCTGTCAGATTGGCATCTTCTGGTCCTGCTTCAGGCAGTTTCATCTTTCTCTCCTTGCTAGCAGACTTTTAAAAGAAAGAATAAACAAAAGGTAAGGAAAAAAAAAATCCTACTTCTCTGGACCTCTTCTGGTTTTATGAGGAAAACAGCCTGTTTATAGCAGATTTATTCCAAGAGAATATATTTTGGAGGTGAGGGTGTACCTGAGAGGGTGTGTCATTTTCCTGTGACATCTGATGCCAAAGGAAATGTTGAACCAAACATGTCTTGTGTGTAAATGCCAATTCAGAAAGTACAGTCATAAAAATTGTTGTCCCTTACAGCATGTGGATAAATAAGAAACAATATGGTTTGTCCAGCTTCCTTGAAGCTTTAAGCATTGTCAGCTTTCACTGCCTGAAGACACTCAAGGAAAGTATCTGTGGAAGGTGAAGTGCTTTTCCATTTAGGGTGCTTGGACAATGGCTTTGGGACTGGGGATGACTTAACAGGTTCTGCTTATACTGTAAGTTGTATAATAATAGTGCTCTATTTTGCTTTCCCAGGCTGCCAGGAGAGTGATCTTACTTTCAGGAACCCCTGCCATGTCGCGGCCTGCAGAGCTCTACACGCAGATCGCAGCAGTCCAGCCATCCTTCTTCCCACAGTTCCACTCCTTTGGGCTACGCTACTGTGATGCCAGGAAGGTACTTCAGTGGGTACTGTAGCAGACTGGGATTCTGCAAACAGCATTTCATTGGGGTTTTTTTGGCAATGTGGAGGTTTTTCTTTCCTTCTTTCTGTCTGAAGTTTTTTTTTGTTTGTTTGTTTTGTTTTGTTTTTTGTTTTTTTTTTTTTTTTTGAGAGAGAGTCTCATTGCAGAGCAAAGTTTTGAAAGCTCTCAACCTAAGAAACTCTTAAGTGTTGCAGTGATTTGTGAGACATGTAGGCAGCAATGCTTCTTGTCAAAATCTCAAAGCCATTGAAGCAAAAAGCTAAATAAATAATAATAATGTCTGTAGATAGGGAAAGGAGCCTATTCTAATTAGAACTTGCCTCCAGAGTGTTCTAAATGGGCAGAGTAAGTATGGGACCTTTAAGCAGCTGCACGTTTGGCCAAATTGATGAAAAAAAAGCCAAACCAAAACAGAACAAACCAAACCCCAATTTCCAGTCTGCTTTAGTGACTGATCCTCAGCATATCTTGAAAATAACTTATCTCTGCCAGCTGCTGGTTTCAGCAGAGTCATTGAGTCCAACCACTGCAAGATCTTGGCTTTGTAGGGAGCAAGCATTTGCAGCCATGATGGCAGGTGTTGCTCTCAATGTACAGCTGTGCTTGTATTTGCCATCTCTAGATCTACTCTGGGCGTTGGAACACATGCTGCAAAAAGCTCTTACTGCTGCCTGTTGTACAAGGAGGGTCTTGGATCATCTGTGCTGGTTCCATAGGCAGAAAAGAGGGGAACCAAAGTGCCCCTGAGTTCCACTTTAGAACAAGAGCCCTCTAATCTGCCTTGCCTTCCAGTTTCTCCAGAACAAATATGTACCTGTTAACATGTGGCTTGGCAGTGTAAGCATAACCTGTAGTATGTGAGCTTGCTTTGCTTTGTGCTCAAGTAATCCATTTCACTTCCCGTGCCTCATTTTCTGTAAGACTAGGCAACAACCTTCAGCAGAGTGGTTGGAAACACCAAATGACCATTTCAATGTGCAAAAACATTTACCAAAGAACTGAACATCATCAGTGTATGCCATAAAAATAGTTTTAGCTCTTTGTAGAGGGTTTGTTTTCTTTTCTCTGTTTAGGGTAGCTTACAGTGCCAGTTTTCCATTGAGCTGTTTTATATTGCAGTCTTAGTATACAGTTCTCAAGTGCCCTTTTTTCCTAGATCTGAATGCCCATTTTTACTTCCATAGCTAGTGTAGGGCAGTTCTGTGTACATTGAAACATGCAAGCTGGATGAGCAATTCCTTGGCTGTGGTAGTCATCTGCTGATGACATTGATTGAAGTAAGGCTATTGGCATACAAAATCACCCATACAGAGCTTGAGTTCTGGAAGATGACAGCATTCATGTTAGCAGAGCATAAACTTACGGTTTTTCCATCCATAGTAGGAATCACTTACAGGGAGAGGGCAACATCTTCTGCTGAGCTTCATTATCTTTGCTGAAAGGTTCCTGTCTGAGTAGTGTCCAGAATGCTTCCTAGAGGGAAATGAAGAGATGCAGTTTAACCTCAGTGGTTTTCTGTAGTAAAAAGGAAAGTTAAATTGCAGTGTGTAAGTCTGAATAGGTTTGGAGCTTCATAAACTCTGAGGGTAAAGTTCTTTGTGACTAGCTGTTGCTTCAATTATGAGGTGTATGGACCTCAGGTAAGATGTTGAATTGGATAAAAGAAATAAAATTGTTTTACACGATCCAGGTTGTAACAGTGTATTCTGTGTGAATGAGTTTTCAACCTACAGTGAAACTCAGCACAGAGGTCACAGTCTGTATCACCTTCCCTTCAAAACTTCTGCAGGGTTTCTAGTATAATTTTATTCCTCCATGGGACCTGCCTCTACTAGACAGTTGAACATTACTGGTCTTCTCAATGTATGCTCACCTGGGACATTTTGTTGCGGTTAATGTTGGTAAATGATGGAGTGAACCTAGAAATATTTAGTTTATTTAGAGAAGTGGGACTGATGGAAATGAAGGGTTACAAATCGTATTAGAGGGAGAAATGGGACTGCTGAATATAGGGTTGCCATAGATCCACTCAGCAATGAGTAAATTTAGAGATGGTTTTGATGATTGTAGTCATTCCCTCATGACTGTAGTATGACCTTTGTGTTCCTTTTTGCAGCTCTAACCTGAGTTTGCATTAGCAGTTACATCCTCTCTGAAGAACTGGTGTGGTACTTTTGCTGTCATTACTTAAACAGGTTCTTCTTTCTGTCCTGAAAGTGGCACCATTACAAGTGGGGATGGAACTGCTCAGACACAGAGAGGTTTTGCAAGGATTTTGGAGATCTGTCAGGATGAAAGGTGCTTTGTAAAAATGGTTTGATTATTAATAATACATCTGATTATAAGATTAAGGAAAAATTTACAAACCTGAACCATTCAATTTAAAACTAAAACCTGACTAGTTTCTGTTTGAAGGTAATAAATATTATGACAGAAAATTGCAAATATCTGGAAGATATGATTAGAAAAGATATAAAATAAAAGTGTATCATTTTGTAATTCAACCTTCCAGCATCTGTACTCTTAAACATGCAGCAACTGAAATGTTACCTGCTTATTTACAAAATATCTGAAGTCTGTTTCCCAAAATACATGCTGTGAATTTGTTTTTTAAACTGGGTGATGTTGGCAAATATTAAATAATTTCTATCTGAGCACATGCTCTGAATTTGTAAGACTTTGGCAGCTTCTGTGAGCACTGTAACAAGTTTACTGACTCATGTAAGATGCTGTAGCACTTTGGTAAGGAAATTACAGTTGGAAACATTTGTTCTGGAATGTTATGGATCAAAGCCAGATGTGTATTTTGGCAAAATAAATATCCCTCTCTTTTTCCTCTCTTCTTTTCCACAGTAGGATATACTAAACTATATTTTAGTAACTCCAAAAATAGTAATCTTTTTTTTTTTATGACTAGCTAGGTGCAACACAGAACTATCAGATTTCTTCATTTGCAAGCTATTCCAGCAACGGTCACCATAAAAGAAATGTAGTATTCTGAACATAGTGTATATGTTCTCCCTCTGTATGCTTTTTAATATGACAGTAGATAGTATACTGGTTCTGTTTGTGCCTTGTTCTTTCAGTTATGATGATGTTACCTTTCTGAAATGAATTGTGCTATGTGGACACAAAACATATACATTACTTGCTTGTTGTGGAAGTGGAAAGTGGAAAAACATGGGCTGCATGAGTAGAATGAAGTAGCCTGTGGAGGCTGTCCAGGCCCCAGAGCAGGCCTTGCTCGGCCTTGCTCAGCCCTCTCGTCAGTGTTGATCCTTGCTACTTAACTACCAGTGAACTCAGCAGTGTGGGCAGAGGGCTTATGAGGCTGGGTACAGCACCAGGTGGGTCCTTGATTCTATACATCTACTCTACTGGGTCCACAGATCTTGAAGAAATGCAGAAAGGGGAAACGAAGCATGCATCTAGATGGGTTTATTAGCTTTAGGCGAGACAGCTTTTCACAGACCCAAGGGATGTATCTGCGTTGCACCTCTGGTTTCACGGAAGCAGAGAAGTAATACCCATGTTGGCTTTTTGAGGGTTTGGCTTAGATTCTGGTGGGCTTCTTACCTCTGGCCATGTACCACTGTGCTGCTTCTCAGAGCCAAAGTTTTAACTGTACAGGATCCAAACTGTCCTTGTGTCTAGGGTAGGTTTGAATTATTTTCTACTTCAATGAACCAACTATAGGTAATCAGATGGTACCATAATTATGAAGGAATAATTTGTCAAATAAGTTTTAATCATGGTCATAAGTGCCAGACTCTGAAGTCAGTTAATGCTTCACATCAGTACAACATGGCAATAGAAGTGCAGATTCTTCTATTTCTCAATTTGAAATAGGAATGTTCCCTTGCATATATTAGAGATGTTTTAACTGCCTGTAAGCTGTTTGATTCTGCTTCTTTCTATCTCATAACATGTTCTCATCCCTGTTGCATCAAAGCACCATCTCTTAATTCAGTCAGTAATGTAACTGACTTAATGATGTATAGATTTCTAAGTTTAAATCTATTTTAGCAGTTAATGTGGCACAGTAAGAATGGAGCAGCAGACCAATGGGATTGGTGCTGAGGCTCCTCACATCTCCACTATATGAATTTTAGGAGGCTGTATGTATACATATGTAGGGCATTACTTTGGGTGGTTGTTCCAGCAACCACCAGATGGCCAGAAGCCTTTTTTTTTTTTTTTTTTTTTTTTTTTTTTTTCTGGTGACACTGCCAGTGAGACTTAGTATTAGAGATGTGAGGAAGATTTCACCTTTGCCCTGCCTTTGGTTTTCAGTGTTATTGTAGCTGTATTTCATATACTTACTTGTGAAACTTCAGCAGAAAGGTACCTCTATCTTTTACTTCATCATAAAACCTTACTGGTCTCCTCTCCAAAAGAAAGTTGTTAAAAGATATTTATTTTGGGAGATATACCAATTCTGATGCAGCTGTTAATCAGCTTGGTTGCTCTTTCCAGAGAACAAATGACAGACTGTGGAGTTACTAGTAGAAGTGATGATCTGAGATTAATTGAACAGATATATATTGTCTGATCGTGGAGGACAGGGCAGGTTCAGAGGTGAGTGCTTCAAGTAGTAAATGGAGGGGTTGTTGAGAGGAGCTTCAGAGTGATGATCCTTTGAAGAGACAATGGTAGGAGTAATGTATTTTGGGCCACAATTTATTTATGGTTTGCTTGAGTCTGAGCCAAACATAGTAGTGGCAGAAACAGTATGCCAGGAAGTGAATCGAAACAGGGCGCAGCAGAAAACAGGCAATTTTGACCTAGCATTTACTAGGCCAGTGAGACAAGTGTAACATCTCTGAAGGCATTTGGGTTAAGGATGTTTGTACTCCTACTTCTAGAGAAGATTTCTGTCCCTTTGCTTGAAGCTGAGGAAAATGTGTGTGCACGGAACTGCAGTGAATTCTGTTGGCCTGCCCAAAGCTGCAGATGGAGACCAGAAACACCTTGGTGCATGAGGATGAATACCAAGGCACAGTGCTGTGGTAGGGATCCCTACGTTTCTGCAGAGTCCTCTTCCTTGCACCTCCCTGAACACATGGAGATAGGAAGAAAGGAAGTTGACAAGTTACCCTCTCATGTTGAGTGGATTGGTTTGTGTAATTCTATCTTGCTGCTGGTTTTTTTTGTCAAGTATCTCTTCCTACTGGCCATTAAGTTCTTGCCTTGTCCAGTTTCCCTGGAAGTTTATTCTCCTCTTGGATCACCTGCAGACAGCCTCTTCTAAGTCTGATGCTGATAACTGCTTTGGTCTTTCCCAGATGCCGTGGGGTTGGGACTACTCTGGATCGTCCAACTTAACGGAACTGAAAATTCTTCTGGAAGAGTCCATCATGATCAGACGGCTGAAATCAGATGTGCTTTCCCAGCTTCCAGCAAAGCAACGCAAAATGGTTGTGGTGGCTCCTGAAGGCATAAGTGCAAAGAGCAAAGCTGCCTTGGCAGCTGAAGCAAAGATGATGGCCAAAGGATATAAAAGTGTAAGTCAGAAACTATTTTCATGATGAGCCATTGGTATTTCAGGTACCTTTATTTAAAAACATCAGTGGAAAAACAGTACCCTGAGTTTCAAGGAGGGTCAGAGCCACACATCATATGAAGGTGCAGTGAAAGGCTGTTGAAGGCACAGTTTTACAATCAAAGCAGCTTTTCTTCCTTTTCATTTAACTAGTCTACTTTTGTCCCTTTTTGTGAAATTCCATTTCCCCTCTCTTTCTTCTACTTGTTAGTCCTTGCTAATTGCCTTTTGTACTTCTGCCTCTGTACTTTGCTCTTCTGTCTTGCCTTGTAATCCCATTTGCTCTACAAACAGCTTTGTTGAAGCTGCATTGTGAACAGAGAAGATGCCAGAAATGTAAAGACTTTATTTTTGCTTTTTTGTTAGTTTTTACTGTAGGGATAGCAAATGAGTGTTCTAGGCTCCTAGGTTGCCAATACAGTTCTGTAAGAATTTATGGCTTTTTCCTTGCCTTTTTAGTTGGGAAATGCTTTCTAAACTAAAATGATGTTTGTGATATGCTTGTCATCCAACTTGTAGGAGTTGAGTAGGAGGTAGGAAGGGAGGTGTCAGAAATAGTGTGTGAGTATCTGCCATATCCAGTGGTGAGTAGGAGACTTCCCCCCTCTAGTCCCCTTTTGTTGTGTGGTTTTAGGCTGTTTTTTTTCCTAGCAAAGTGTTTATTGGCAGCAGCAGATATTCCAGATCTGTATTCAAGAAGGAGAAAAGGCATTTCTGAGACTCACGTTTATTTATCTTTCTCTCTGCAGAAACAACAGGAGAAGGAAGCTCTTCTCCAGTTCTACAGCAGAACAGCAGAAGCTAAAATCCACTCAGTCATGTAAGCTGCATGTCATTGCTTCATTCTCCTCTAGTAAAATGTGCTTTTCCGCTGAGAACAGGAAGACGGTGCCTTAGAGATAACACTGCAGGGACGCAAAGCATAGCCTCAAGCCAGCCTAGAAAAAAATGATTTTAATTACAGTGCACTAAGCATTTTCTTTCTCAGAGTTTCTAGGCTGAATAAGTCTTGTGATTTCATTCCAGATAGGAATCTAAGCTGTCATTTGAACCATCTAAAATTCCTTGGTGTTTGGGACTTGGATCAAGTTCCTTGGTCCAGACCTTCTTTCAATTTAAGGAGAGGGGGAGTAAGGAAACTAAAAGTATCAACAGAATTTGAGAAAACAAACACTGCAGTCCTGCTGCAGCAGGAATCTTGAGCCAAAAAGCTTATGAGATTGACTGAGCTGTAGTTGTAGTGGTATCTAAGGATGTCGCAGCCCCTACTGAAGTTCTTGGCTCTTCCACAGAGCTCACATGGGAACTCAGTAGCAAAAGTTTTCTATCACAGGTGTACTTTTAACTCTATCTTCCCTAGGAATAATTTCCTTCTTTGACTTTCTGTGCCCTTTCATCTTTAGTCTTTCTGCTGAGACTGCAAAGTTGTTGCTTTAGGTCACATAGCTTGACTTTTTAATAAGCAGTATGCTAATAACATGAAAGCAGTTTACTTTTCTGCAGCCCTCTGAATGGAGGGACCAGCTGATGTGCACAGTGTGACTTCGCAGCCTCAGACCTTGCTGCAGAATTTGGCTGTTTGGCACAGAACTGCACTTCAGGGTCCCAGTGCTCATTTCTGTAGAAGTCTCTTCCTTTTATGTTAGTGAACATTTAGAAGACTTTCTTCCTTTTATTTCAGTTGCAAATGTGAACTGAATGTAAAACTATGAAGTGCTGTTTACTTGACTCTCTGGTAGGAACTACTTTTTTTTTTTTTTTTTTTTTTTTTTTTTTTTTTTCCTCGGATTTTAGTACATTTTAAAATACATTTTATTCCAAGCGAGTAAATTAAAGACCCATTTAGCTAATGTTATTCAGCACCTCTCATGTCTTACCCTTGGAGAGTGTCTTCCATTGCTTCCATTGAAATGACCAGCTATTTGTTAAAAGGAATATGGGAATGAGATACAAAATAATTGTAATGTGCTGGCATTTGCTTGCTATGCTGAATGTTGGCTTTGATATTTTGTTTTAAAATTCAGCAATCCTGCTTCTCTCCCAGATTTCTTTGTTAAATGTTGTTGTCATGTAATTTGGATCTGAACACCACAAACCATGGGAGCTGTCTGCAAAGCACCGATACATCTTAATACAGCACGGGAAATCCCGCTTGGTGTTCTCTGACAGTTGCTGGTGACCTGAACTGTGTTGTATTTAGCAAAGACCTTGGTATTCCTGATCTTAGCAACAGCATTGCTATTCCAAAGAAAATATGGCATTTGTATCATTCATTTTCATAGCTTTTGCTGAACTTAGTTACAGATGTTAGGCTTGTAGGTATTTTTCAGGCTCCAGTTGATTGTAATGCAGGTTACTACATAGAAATGAGTTCTGTAGCTCTGCGCTTAGTCCATGGCAAAGCCAGATGTTTTCATTAGTTTAATGAAACTTTGTATTTAAAAGGTGTCACCTTTCGTAGAGCATTAGCCTATATGCATATGGATAATTCCTAGAAATAGCTGATGTATTTAGATTGTTAGGCTGTAGTAAATTGTCAGTATGAACCCTTGCAAGAAAAGCTACTTTTAGGACACGCTGATCCACGTATTTAGAGACCTTTTCTTCTAAAATAAGTCCCATCTGAAGTAACCATAGGAAGGATACTTGTATACAGATTATTTTAGTGCACTATGATTGTGTAGAAGTTAAAAATACAGAAGGGTGAATGAGATAATCAAATACGTATAGATGAATCTGCAGTGGAGAAGCTGGTGGCTCATGGCTTGGACAGGCAGACTCTTCCCTGGGTTA
The DNA here is from genome assembly GCA_024605025.1 of Megaceryle maxima. Classification (NCBI taxonomy): domain Eukaryota; kingdom Metazoa; phylum Chordata; class Aves; order Coraciiformes; family Cerylidae; genus Megaceryle; species Megaceryle maxima. Next base: position 71,253 of record JANHGN010010262.1, on the reverse strand, counting down.
GTAACTGGCTGGATGGCTGGGCCCAGAGAGTGGTGGTAAATGGAGCCAAGTCCAGTTGGCAACCAGACACAAGCAGTCTCCCTCAGGGCTCAGTTTTGGGACCAGTCTTGTTTAATATCTTTATCAATGACCTGGATGAGGGGATTGAATGCACCCTCAGTAAATTTGCAGATGACAGAAAATTAAGTGGGAGTGTCGATCTGCTTGAGAGTAGGAAGGCTCTGCAGAGGGATGTGGATGGGCTGAGGTCAGTGGGATGAGGTTTAGCAAGGCCAAGTGCTGGGTCATGCACTTTGGACAACAACCCCAGGCAACGCTACAGGCTTGGGGAGGAGTGGCTGGAAAGCTGCCTGGCAGAAAGGGACCTGGGGGTGCTGGTGGACAGACAGCTGAACATGAGCTGGCCAGGTGGTCAAGAAGGCCAATGGCATCCTGGCCTGTATCAGAAACTGTGTGGCCAGCAGGAGTAGAGAGGTGTTTGTACCCCTGTACTCAGCACTCGTGAGACTGCACCTTGAGTAGTGTGTCCAGTTTTGGGCACCACAGTACAAGAAGGACCTTGAGGTGCTGGAGCAGGTCCAGAGAAGGGCAATGAAGCTGGTGAGGGGTCTGGGAAGCCTGCCTGATGAGGAGAGGCTGAGGGAACTGGGGCTGTTTAGTCTAGAGAAGAGGAGACTGAGAGGAGACCTTACTGCTCTCCACAACTGCCTAAAAGGAGGTTGTGGCGAGGCTGGTGTTGGTCTCTTCTCCCAAATTACCAATGATAAAACAAGAGGAAATGGCCTCAAGTTGCATCAGGGAAGGTCTAGATTAGATATTAGGAAGAAACTCTTCACTGAGAGAGTGCTTAGGCACTGGAACAGGCTGCCTGGGGAGGTAGGGGAGTCATCATCCCTGGAGGTGTTCAAAAAATGAGTGGACGTAGCACTTGAGGCTGTGGTCTAATGGACAGAGAGATGTTAGGGTGAAGGTTGGACTTGATGATCCTAGAGGTCCTTTCCAACCCTAATGATTCTATGATTCTATTTCAGGGTTAGAGCTCCCTGTTCCCAGTCTCCCCCCATCTTGCTTCACTCCATGCTCTCCTGCTCCCCCTCAACACCAGATCCAGCAATCTGATTCAGTTCAGGAAATGGGGCAGATATTGCTGTAAACAAACCCAAATTTTTTCCAAGTCAGCTGAGTGTGCCAGTAAGCAACAGTTTTGCTCCCTGATGAAACTATTGGAGATGCTGTGGGTGTGATCCACCATGTAGCAAAGCCTCTAAGGGCTGTTGAGGCAGCATGGCTACTTTTTGAGCACCAGGCCAAAACCATGCAGTTCTCAATGTTATAAAGCTGCGAAAAGTTGGGGATGCTTATCTCCCTTCAAGTGAATCTTTTTTATTTCTTGCCCAAAGTGTGCTATACCAATCATACCTGCAAGCAGCATATTCTGGCAGCAAAAAGCAAGCATATAGGACAAATGGGAAGAAGCAATACAGAAAGGGGATCAGTAATGAAAGATTACACTTACACGTGCTAAACCAGGGATTAGTTGGGGGGTGGGATATTATATTGTTAATGTACCCAAATAAACCAACAGTCAGTGCAAGCAGACCTTATCTAAGCACTTACTGTGATTCGCTGACGTGATCTTAATGGAAGATGGTCCTGGGAGAAGTCTGGTATATTTACTTTTTTTTAAGAATAAAACTTGTGTTTTAATGAATTCCAATATCCTTGTCATCTCTGTACTGGGAATACCTCAAAGCTTCCACCCATGTCTGAGGCAAACTCCACTGCAATTAGGCAGTGCTGATTTACACCAGCTGAGATGCCTGATTTGATTTGATTTTTTTTTTTTATTGGGGTTTTGGTGTTTTTTTGTTGTCATTGTTGGTTTTTGGTTTGTTTTTTGGTTTTTTGTCCTTGGATGTAAAACTTTTACTAGCTAGAGGCGATCACATTCCATTGAGGAGGTTCCTTTCTGATAGGAAATCATCACCTTGGTACAGACAAGTTTCAGCATTTTGGCATTAAGAGAAGGGGTGGCAGGGGAGGGGAACAGATTTATACTTCCTAAATGAAGCACTTCACATGGATGGGGAAATGCCTCCAGCAGAAGCAGTCAGAGGGAGCCTGTTCTGTAAGGACCATCTGGAAGTAGAGACATACGTGCTGCTTTTCTTCATCCAGCCAGAGCTGCAGAGAAATTTGGGCCCAGAAAAATACTGTGTGCTCTGACTCTGAGCTTTCCCCATCATCTACAACCTCCTCCTTTCCCACAGGCTTAACCTGTCAAACATGGGCATTTCCCAGGCTAAAGCTACCTGAACAAGTAACATGATACAGTGATCTGTCATCTTCGACAGGGTAATCAGCCACCTCTCTCTACTCCCATTTTTTTAATGAGGAACTGATCTTCCTCCCCTGCTTTTAATGCAATATATCTTTTGGGATTTATAGAAATGCTCTATAGATATGAGCCACTGCTGAGTGATTATATCAGTTGGGTTTATCTTAGAATTATTCTGCACTTTTTTGGTTTCTAAGGCAACTGCACTTTTTGAATGAACTGCAGAGTAAATGAAGGTATCCAAAATATGTGACAGTTCAACCTACATGATGTGTCTCTGATATGCTAAGTACATGCATGTAGCAGTTCAGCTCTTAAAACATTTAAGGCCAAATGATATCTTGAGCTCTTATAGAACCTGATTTACATCAGTCACAAAGTCTGATTCTTGCTGATATGGAATATGGTGCTTGGTATGGCCAGGCAGGCGAGGACTGTGAAAGACAAAGCAGAGCCTTGAGGATAACAAGATGGTCCTTAAAGAGTTCTGTGGGTTCAGATGGTTTCCATGTGAAGAATAGTAAAAGGAGAAATCATGATAATTTTATCATGAGCATTGCTGTAAGTGTAATTAAGAGGATGAGAATGTTTATTTCTCATTTTCTAAATATTTAAACTCAATAGGAATGAAGGTACTGGAATTCTGAACTTTTCAATCTCTGTTTCTTTATTTTCTGAGGGTTTCTGCAGAAGCAGGACTTTCTGTGTGTTTTCAAGTGAAGTGGTTTTTCCAGTTGCAGATCAATTTGGAACTGCAGCAATCTTACTTATTCTGAGGATATTACCACTAACAAAACTGGAAGTGATGTGGCAAGATGAGGATTTCCCCTACATCTGGCAAATGGCAGCCTGTGAGCTTGGAGAGGGATGGCTCAGGATGTCAAGGTGCAGCTCAAGCCACCTCACTTGTTGTACCCAGGCTTTTCTTGTGCAGAATTTACTTAATGCTTGGAAGGCTGGATGGTTCTGGGGACTTCTGAAATTACTGCTCCGAAAGCCCTACCCATTGCATGCTTCAATCATATATAACTGGAGGAATTGATGGGGCCTTCCATGAAGAGGGCAGCTGAGAGTGATTGACAGCTCTCAGGAAGACTGATAGAAAATGGATTGAGTGATATGTGGCTTTCAGTTTTCTGTCTTGCACCCACACACACCCCTGCCCATCTTGTCATCAGTTTTGGACTATGTGTGTGGGTATTTTGACATTCCATATTAGCACAAACCTGAACCAGGTGCATCTTCTTTAGGACCAAACAGTTAATGGAGACTTTTATAACACCAGATCTACAGTACAACAATGCAGCATAATATGTACTTTCAACTAGTATGTATGCTTCTTTGGTAAGGAAAACCTCTGATGCACGCTATCATCTTGCTTCATTTTTAAGTTGTTCAGCCCTGGTGCTTCTAGATTCCAGTCCCTCCTTCAAAAAAAAAAAAATATTCGTTTAATAGATTTTGCATTGCTCTTGCATTTCCATTTTTAGCACATGCAGATGTGCTTCCTCTGATGGAACTTTTCATTTAGTTAAATGGGGAGAAGGATTTTTGCACACACCAACTGAGCTGCAATTAGTACTATTACAAGAAATAGATCGCAGGAAGGTTCCTGTGTAGGCTAGGTCTGAGGTTCCTTGGCAACAGACGGGAGGGGGAATTTCTTCATATGTAATCTTTTGTTGGGCCTTTTCTTCCTTCAAGCTTCTCCCACTCCCCAGTTTCTTTTCCCAGGAGAGCAGGTAGGTGTAACTGTAGGTATCCCCCAGAGCCTTCTCTTAATGCCATAAAATAACAGAACAGGACTCTTAAAAGATGTGCTTGAAATACCCAATCACCAATTCTCCTCTGAGAAGTCAAATATTATTCTGCCTTTGTTCTTGATTTCAGCTAAGGAAAAAATCAAGTCTTTGCCCATCAGAACTTTGTCATTTAAGCTGTCTTTGTTTTGCCTTTGCCACCAAGAGTTAAAACCGAGAAAAGCATTTCAGTTTCCAAAACCACTTGTGTGAAACATTCACATTCTTTAATGTGAAGAACTGAATTCAACAGCAATTTATGAACATATGACATCCTTCCAGTGTTTTCATTAAAAGCCAGGTAACCTTTGCTGAATGAGCCAGACTGTAAAATTGCAGCAATTTCCTAAGGCACTGGTGTGGCCCACAGTCACCATGCTGAACACAGCTTGAGCACCTTCAGCTGATGTAATTTTCAGGTATCCAAAATGGCACAGTCTGGGAGATAGAAGTGTAGAGAGGGATCTGCTGAATTCTGTCAGGCAGTTGTGAGAGTGAGCTTGGACCTCAACTCTAGACTAGCAGAACCTGTGTGCTGGGGAGCCTGGGAGGACCTGCCATTAGGTGATTTGCTCTGAGCCTTTGCTCTCATGCAGGTCATGAAAATAATCCTTAATGAGCGGGCAGAAAGGGATCCCTTTAAGTCTTAGAACTTGAGGGATAACATTTTTAGGTGGGAGGTTTATTTTAAAAGTCTCTGACTTGTTTTTCTAAGAGAGCAGTCACCAGCTGACACTGAAAGGTCTGAACAGCTTCTCTGCTGAGCAAACTCAAGAGACTGCATTTCTTTACACAAGTTTACCAGTGGGTGGTAAACATGGAGTAATGTCTCTTCCCTCACATTGCAACATGATGCATCATGTATACCTTCTCAGGAAGCAATGTCTGGTTTATGCTTACTGCCAGGTATTACTGCAGGAGGAACACCTGACTTGGGTTTTTTTTTTTTCCAGGTAATTAGTGGGTGGGGTTATCCCCAACAGTGCAAATATTTGGGGATTACCTGCAAATCATTCAGCAAAATTGGGAGCATCACTTAGCAGTAACTATTTTGAGTTTCTGCTATGTGTAGCACATGCTTCTGTGGCTTTTTTTAAGGTAGTCACACAAACTACCCCAAAGTTGCCCTCAATCACTCTGACTTCTCTAGAAATGAAAGTAGATCCTCACATAAGGAGTTAGAAAATAGAGTCAACTCAGTATCTTGTTATAAAACGGTAATTTCTGGATTTAAAGCTTAGGATTTCTATTCATTGAGATAGTTAAGAAGTGGAGGAAACTGATAGCAGTGCGGTCTTCACAGGCTGTTTTCATGTTGGTACATCAATGGAACATCAGCACACCGCCCGTATGTGCAGGTCTGGGACTATTACAGAGATATTTGCACCATTAAAATAATTTCCCAGACAAAATTCCCTGTAGCTGATATATGCTACCATATTTACATATAGTTATGTAGACACGTGTAACTAAGGACAGACTGGCTCAGCTGGGATAAATTAAATGATAATACTGAAAGGAATATAAAAAGAAATATAAAATGAATAATAATACTAAAAAGTCTTCATTCCTCTACAGTATTTTGCAGACCTGGCCTCCTTAGCAGTCAATACAAGGCTAGAAGATAAAAGTTGGGGTATGGAAGTGTGGTAGTGTCTTCTAAAAATCTTTTTCTGCAGAGAAATAAAATAATTCTGCTGTTAGGTGGAGCCTGGGTAAAACTGATAGCACGTGCCAGTGTCTGTTTTTATCAGGTGTACTGCCTTCCCTGGAAACCCGGAAAGCTCTGCTGTGCTCATGTGGCAACAGTTATTGCCAAAATTAATTCTAGGAGCAGAAATTGCCTCTTTTCTCTTAGAACCTCTTCATTCAACATTTGTAATGACCAAGTCTCCTCCCAAACTCCTCCTTAAACACCTGAATGTGCTGAGCTCCTTAGTTCTCCCCCATAAGTCTAGTTCACCACCTCCTGTATTATTTGTGTGGTTCCCATATGAACTCTTTCCACTGCTTTTCCAGATACACAAGTGGACCTCCAAACTAGACATAGTTTTGCTGTTGTGATCTCTGTGTAGCTCCCTACTGAGGCAGGATCACTTCCCCACCTCTAACTTGATACCTCCCTTTTCAATCACTAAGAAGACATATTTGCCCTTTTAGCTGCAGCTTTGCATTGAGAGCTCATGTTGAAGCTGTTATCTTCACTGACTTTTTCAGTCTCACTAAGGGTTACTTTTTTCCTAGACAGAATCTTCCATTTTATAGCTGTAATCTGCCCTCTGGGTTCCCAGATGTATCACCTTGCATTTGGCTGTATTAAAAGCAACCAAACTGAATCACAATCATTTGACCAGGAGATTCAGCTCACCCTGTAATAGTAACCAATCTTAGTGATGTCTGCTGAAACTTTATCAGCAAGAATTGTATATCATCACCCAGGCTGTTGGTAAAAATCTTCAAATACTGCCAGACTATAGGGGAATGCTTTCTCATTCTTTTTCCCATGCATCTCTCTAAAGGTATCCTGCTAATGGGTATTTCTGCCTTAAAAATTGCAGCCATCGCAAAGACAGTTTCAAGATATAGAAAGTATATACTAAATGATACCTTTTAATACAAGTTTTAACTCAAAATTTCAGTTGAGTGGAAAAGTTCAAGAACTCTATGCTAATTAAGTCTCTTCATGAGCCTGCCCCATAATCCTTCTATCTTTCCCTCTAACCCCCAAAATAATACCTCCCACACAGGTTTGCTAATTCCTAACCTGTGTCAAAAATGCACTAATACATACACTAGTATGAATTATGTCCTTGGCACTAATTAATTGTTATTAAAATACCAAACAGACTGTTTGCAACTGTTCGGTATTTTTCTGGGATTGCTCTTGAGTTCACCTCTGTGGAATGCCACAAATAATTTAAATTCTGGTTTCTTAAGGCAATTTTAGTTAGTTGGATCTGGACATCACTTATTCCTCTCCAGTAACAATCGAAGCTATTAGCCAATTTGAACAAAATTTCCTGGTGAGACTAATGTTCCAGAAATGCTAATTATTAGAGAGTTCTGTAAACAAGTACCAAAAAAAGAGTAGAATAAGGAGGCTCAACATAATGCCCACTGGTCAGACAAATCTAGATCCGAGACTTCATCTAAAAGAAGACCTTGTGAAAGCTCGTTCCTTAAGTTCAGCATCATGGCACTGATGGAAGATATCTCAGCAGGTTGCTTGTCTGTGTCCCCACTGTTTTCTAATGTTAAAGTTTAACATAGCACTTCTCAACTAGTTCCTGTAGTACACTTCAGTACGTTGCATACAACTTTCATTGCAAAAATGTCTGTTTGGTAGGTACCACGTCCCATCCTTATTCCTAGTCCAATGCCAACATCCTATTAAGAAAGTGGCATCTTCTTCCTGTGCTCCACACACAGAACAGACAGAGCTACAGACAGTGTCTGCCTTTTTCTACATATTTCTTTGTCATTTTTCTCTCTTGGGCTAGTAATTATCATCTGTGGGACTTACAGGTTGTATGTTTTAGAACTTTTCTTAAAAGACATATTCATCTTACATTCAGACCACAGATATGTCAGCAATTCTGTTGGCTTTACTGAGTAGTCAACTAGGTGGTTTAGCTTACAGCTTATATTGCACCTTATCTTGTTTCCATCCTTTGTATACATGCTTTATATCACTGATATGCATCTATTTGCAGTACACACAGCTGCAGTATTGACAATAATGAGGGCTCCAAGATAGCATCTTTATTACAATAAACATTTAATACGGCCCTAAAATGCTACCACTTGTCATTCTGCTTCAGTATCAAGTAGCTGTAATCTATGTCAACTGTCATTCTGAATATATTAATATACAAGAAAATGAGAAGTTATTAATATGAAGCAATTCACTGAGACTAAAGCAAGCAAATGGTCCTAGAGCTGCAGCTCACCTGGGCAGTAGCTTGCACAGAGTAGCAGCTCACATACACTTGTACACTTGATGAAACAAGTGTAAGAGTTTTCCATTGTGATTTGGACAGAGACTGAGGATATGAATTTTGCCTGGAATGTACAATTGTCTCCACCACGGCACCCTACGCATCAAAATCTTCTTTTTTATGATCTTTCTGAAGATCTCAGTGTCTTTCAGAGAAGCTGCTGGAACTATATAGTAATCTGAAGAAAATCATAGGAAAATATTACCTCCATTGCAAGAAGAAATTAAAGAAAAGTAGTAATAAAGAAGTATTTTGATTTTCAGGCTCTTATTGTAATGGCCAGACAGCACTGGCCTCTCCAAACCATGCTCTTCTCAGAACACCTGCATCCTGCTGCAGATATATTTATGTCTGAAGGCTGCCTATCCAGTAATTATAATGTATACTGCATTACTAAAATGCTGACTTGTCATCTAAAGTTGGTATTGGGTGGAAAGCACAGAAATTGCAGGTGTGTGTGTGATATTTGTTGTATGTGTTGTCTTCTCTATAACCTGGTAGTGATGAGAGACTATTAGTAGTGTAACTCAGCTACAAATTTGCAGCCCACAGAAATGTTAATTTCTGAGACAGACCCATCTTCCCATCTCAGGCTAACAACTACTGTCCACCTTGTGACAGTTTGGAAGCAAAATGAACATAATAAATCAGAGCAGGAGGAACGGAGAGGGGTAATGCTGAAGATGATTTGGGAGGGGAAAGCAAGCCCTCCATAGATTGCATTTGCCCTTGCTAGCCTCGTGAATAGTGACTAAGTCAAGGTTACACAGAAATGTTAAAGAGATGAGACACAACACAAGAGGAAGCAGTGACAGGATAAAAGGTTTGCTGAGATCAAATGAGAGAAATGAGGACTCGAAGGGTCAGTCCTCCCTCTTATGCTTGCAAGTTCAGGCATTGACTGTGCAAGGAGCCACAGTTGACAAAGCAGGACCTGCTGAATGACATAGGGATGAAGGGCCTGATTCTTCACACTCTTACACCAGCTTCATGTGCATGATACCCCCAGTGACTTCAGTGCATAAAGCTGGGAGCAAAGGAGCAGCAAGTCCTCTGAACAAACTGTGTAGGAGCACTTAACCCCTACTGGGTGGGTCACAAACCTGTGATTACATTAATGATCCCCAAGGCTTATTAACACTTTGGGAAGATTTTAAGAGCTCAGCATTTAACCATTTATTTGGTTGCAAAGAAAAGAAAGAAAAGGGTCTGTCTTTGGGAACATTTCCCAATAAATTGGGAATGCTTGTGAGTGAGGTTTTGTTTACTCTTCCAAATGTTTTTCGCTACCTGATGAAAGCTAGGAGAACCACCAAAGTGACAATAGCCAATAATATCACAGGAAACATTTGGAAACTGTTCAAAATTCTCATGGTGATAAGGGATGTAAAGAATCCTGCAAGAAGACCATATGCAAAGCTGTGTAGTGATTATGTATAACCAATGTGGGATTAAATCCATAGCTTCCAGTAAATTCTTTCTATAGACCCTGATCTAAAGTTATTATGGACAACTAATGCCTCTCAAAAGTGTATCCACAGCTTGGACTGGGAAGATGTTAAGTTTAAATGCCATACTGGATTTAATGTGACTATTCCACTCAGCAGTGTGCCCCATGTACGTATTAGCCACAGAGCTGGCCCATTAGCAATGTTCCAACCATTACAGCAGTAAAGGAAAATGAATGTGTAAATCTAAGTAATATTATCACTAAGTAACTTCACTATTAGCTGGATATTTTTCCCAGGACCAATAGTATATATAGCCTTTCTACCCACCAAAAAAGGAAAAATAAATTTCATTATTTGCTCAGACTGTGCAGTGCAATTTGGTACAGAAACTTTAGAGGTGGTACTAATGAAAACCAGAAGCACAAGTGATTACAGTGATGCAACTGGACTGGTTAGCTTTACTAAGAGCCTGGGCTCATTCACAACATTGCTGCACTGACATGGTCATATTGTTTCTGGGCTCTGAACTGGTGTCACTGCATGCTGAGAGGAAATGGCTCTTGATGGTGCTCTGAGCAAACTGGAGGACATCTAAGAGAGGACGGGTTTGCACTGTGTGGACAGTCCCTTTGTAGCACATTCTGTAGGGTCTTGCTCCTGGCGGTCATGACAGTTAAAGACCTCAGTGGTCATGGAAACTTGTGCTCAATGGTAAAGGAAGAGGAGGATTCTTACAAGAAAAAGGTGAGCTTTCAGGAAATATCTTTTTTTTTAATAAATTATTTAATGAATTATGGTGTGTTAAGCCAATCTACTCTGCTAAAGAGGTGAGGTTTTAAAATCAATTTTATTTTAGTTTGAAATTAAATGCTTTTAATAAGAGATATTGAGATTAAATATTGATCCTGATATCTACCATGTAGAAAGTACATGTAAACACAATGTGTAACAAAGAATGATATACTGTAAAAGAAGAAATTATTTCAATTTGCTTTCACACAGTTTTCAGTTGAAACCATATCCCTGTGGTCCAAAAACTCTGAGAACACCTCCAAAGCAACGCTTAATGTGTGTGTATGTGCATTAATGAATTTCTGTTCTCAGTGAAAGAGGACTGCACATCTCAGCACTCTGAATAAGAACAGAGCATTCAATCCCTCTCCATAGCAAATTCAGCCTTCAACAAGTTAGTTCTTCCAGGGATGGCAGTGATGCAAAACTGCTTTGCAAATGTTTTTCTGGGTTTTGTTGCTAGGTGATGACTTGGAAAACTTTGCTATTCCTGCTGAGAGGTTTAAAAAAACAGGCCTCACATTAAAGAGTATAAAAAAATAGGCCATCTTGCTCCGTAACTCCCATTTCCTAACTCCTGGAGTCTGCACCCTGTGTGCCTTCTACACTCTCACATGCCCTTCTCTCCCCCCTGGCTTGGATCTGCTTGCCAGATATTGGAAGCCCAAAACACCAGTTCTATTACAGTGTAAGAAAGGGAGAGAATCTCCCTTTAATCTTTCTGTCCCTGACCAAAATAAGCAATTCTGCAAGTGCATGTTGATTTATATTGCCCTTTCCTTTCTATTTCAATTTTACCGGTTTAAAATTTTGTTAATCCAAACCTGAATGAACAGATTAATCACTGATGAAATGGTTGCAATCACTTTCATGTACCAAGGAGTAAGACAGCTTTGGGGATGACCCCAGTGCAGTTTACTGAATCATGTACTCGGGCTGGATGCAAAATCCCTTGACTGGTACGCGTTGGTAATTGATGCAGAAAAGATCTAGAGTTGACACTGTGTAATCAAGCTGGGAGCTCAAAGAGTTATTCCTTGGGCTATTTACAAACTAGGTCTGCTGGTGGGAGGAAACAAGGTGTATTTAATCAATCCATTGTTGATTTTTGTGTCTGTTGGGCATTTCTGATATCTTGTTATGTAAGTTTCTGGAGATGTAACCTTGAATTAGTATAAGGCTAAACACAGTATGCTCAGATTCAGTTAGCTACTGCTGCTCTCCTAGAAAGCTATTTCTAAAATCAGGAGTGAAAGCCTTGTATTATAAACTGACTATAAGAACAAACATTTTTTATATATTGGTTCTGGACCAAAATATCAATAATGGTTAAAAAATACCATGGTCAGAAAATAAAGTCGGAGGAGCTAACACCTATTTTCACCAGCCAGAAAACAAGGATCACTGACCTTCATAGCCGCAATTTGCAATCTGGCTCATTTGGAGTTTAATCCTGTTTCATCAGGTTGGCCAAGTAAGAAGACCCCAAATCTCATCTCCAGTGAAGCTCTTGGCATTTGACAACAGTTGGTCTTTTAAAATGATAGCATTTCTTGAGTGCAACTGGCACTGTACAACTCCAGTGAAAGACATAAAGCCAAGAATTTCAGGCCCTAATCCTGTAAATCCTTGCATTTTCTTTTAAAATCTATTCACTTGAAAAGCTCCTTTGGCTTCAGTGACACCATTTGTATTCGTGATTTTACATGCATGGGAGTTTTTGTATGATCAGGGTCTAAAACCAGGAAAACCAACAAGCCTCAGTGTCTGACTCAAGGTTCCACCACCCGGTCCTAGAAAGCTTTTGGCAGTTGTGGGTTTGGCTCTGCTGCAGGACTTGTTTTCTCTCCCTGTTCAGCCTCCACAGCAGACATACCAGTGCTGGTAATCATTGCAACACTTCATTAGTTATGTTGCGAGGGCAGAAGTTATATTCTCTCACATCAGTAAGCAGTAAATTGGATGAGGGGTGGGAAAGAGGCATTTGCTTGCAGGTCTCAGGATGGGCAGTCCTTTCACGGAAGCAAGTCGCACAGACATTGGTCTCAGAGATTAATGGATTTCTGGCTGGTTTTCTGGTGTGTTTTTTTTTT
>JANHGN010010262.1:0-58682 GCA_024605025.1 Megaceryle maxima | reverse complement strand
TTTTTTTTTTAACAAATTTAAGTAAGCGAGAATGTAGTCAGTGACAGGTGAATTAGCTCCTCTCCAGCTTTCATTATACAAAGCGGATGGCAACTCTCACAGATTCAGAGATGCATTTATCATCTAATTATATATTCATCACCATGAGAAAAATTATTCATTGTAGCATTGCTGTTCTTGTGCAGAATACTCCAAAAGAAGGGAGGGAGCCGGGTACCATATAGGGAGGGCACTTTCTGTGGTTGGTGGTATTTAATACCTACTCACTGCTGAGGTTTACATGTGATTTATAGGTCTCTTCAGGTAAGGCTAAAAATCTTCAAAGGTACTAATTCAAAATTAACTGTTCATTGTCGGAACAGCTTAGAGTGGGTTTACTCCACCTGTAAGTCTTCTGGTCCTTGGCTCTGCTGATGTCAAGGCAGCTTTTCACCGTTGTTTGAACTTTTACTTTCCTTTCATGACCTGTCTGCAAGCAAAATGTTGTGGATCGGTCATTGCCTTTGTGATTGTGCTGAACTGTCCTTAGAAGCTCACTCCAGTCTACTAGGTACCTACTAATGTGTTTTTTAAAATATATATCTGTTTAATGGTCTGGAATCATTTGTGAATCAGGGTAATGTTAATCTTTGGGATGCAAAACTTATCCAGTAGCTAAAGAAAGGCAAAATCAACAACTGGCTTCTTACTCAACATCATTGAATTTCCAGAACAAGAGTTTAGAGGAATCAGCCACTGTGAAAGATGATGACCAAGAACACAGGAAGTGAATCTATGTCAAGTATACGAGAAGGGGAAGAGGATTCTAGTCTGCTTTCAGGTATTTTAAGACAATGGTGAAAAATACAAGTTAATTTAGTCATGTGAAATCAATTTACAATAGTGCAGTACCTAGTGGGAATAGTTCACTAACACACCAGCACTGCGAAAGGTGCCATATAAAGGACTGTTAAAGGTGGGTCAGGAAGAACTGTCACTGGTGTCTACAAGCATCCCTCTCCCAGTCTGGTGGAGGGTTTCTACCAGGATGAGGTGGCACAGCGGGAGTTGCAGTGCTCAGCACTGCGGTCTCTGCTTATCTGTTTTCCTGTGGGACCAAAGGCTTACAAAAGAGTGCTGTCCGCATCATGTGGCCCCTGCTAATGACTTCTGAACACATTTGCTGATTTCATTTGAACTTGACAAGAACATAAAGGTCTTAGAGATCAGTAAGCTTCTACAGATTCCAAGATGTTTCCAATTAGTCTTGAGGCAGGGGCTCAAACTTTCTCCATAGGAGAGAAAAAAACCACACATAAAAATGACCAATTATGTCAACTATTTCTACCGGAGCTTCGTCCTTAGACACCAAAAGCAACGCTGAGAAGTAAATGTGTAGGAAAACAGGCTTCATTAGCTTTGTTAGCTTGCAGAACTGCTTGTTCCATTTTCAGTGCTTAAACAATCATAGGAGAAGTTTGGTTGCTGAAAGGGCAGTAGGATCTGGGAAGTACATGGGGATGGTAGGTACCAGCTCCAGCAGAGCTGTTACTGGACGAGACACATTCAGAAAACTATGCAATGAGGTGTCCAAACCCAAAGGACCTAATTGACCTCAAATGGAGACAGTTATGGAGGAAGGTGCAATTGTCCAAATACTTGGAAATTTGGACCCTTGAAGAAATAAAAGTTTGGATAGCTGAGATAGCAGATGAGCTAATGACTGGTTTGGATTTCATTATGACTGGTAACTGTATTAAATTCCAGAAACAGTCTGTGAAAACTCCCTTTAAAGATGTTGGATTAAAAAAAATTATCTGCAGGCAATTAGTTTGCTGTGAACTAATTGCCCAGGGACAGATAGCATAATAATGGCTACATGCTTCAGGAGTTTTCTAGAAGGGAAAAAATAAAATAAAATAAAAGACTGCAACCTGTTTAAAGATTGAGCGCTTTGCTAAGGATTTTAGCTGCGCAAGCTCAACGTTGGTCTGCAGCAGAAAGATGAAGGACCTGTCCATTTCCCAAATCCACATTTCTGACAAGCAGCCAGGAATACAGAGGAGCCCCACAGTGGCATGAGTGAACTAGAGAATCACACCAGTATGGGTGGAGAAGATGGTGATTTGCAAGGGTTTCCATTAGAAGGATCTGCTGCAGAGCTGTACCTTGTAGATGGGAGTGGCAAGATCACCTTGCAAAGTCTATAGCTTGGCTGTGGAAGTGATTCAGCCACAATCTCTGCCCACCAGATCCATGCAAAAAGCTTCGTTAGTGGCAGAAAGTAACAAGCTATGATGAGGAGCAAGGTGAATTAGTTCAAGTCATGGTAGCTGGGTAAGCATTTGCTGGCTCCACTCTGAGCAGCCCGGAGCAGGGGCAGAGCAGGACCCAAAACTAAAACAAACATCAGAGAAATCAGCCCTATAATAAAATGCCCCTCAGTACTACTTGGAGAAAGCACTGGCACAAATATTATACAATGTCTTGAAAGGATGATGTCTGACTGCAGAAAGAGGAATTAGATTGTTGCTGAGGAGGTGCCGCTGGAAGTGGTCCCTGTGTGGTGTCACTCTTAAGGAACGTTGTCACTGATACTCTTATTTGCGGTCAGGATGCACTCTGGAACTATTTTCTTTCAGTAAATAGTTTCCTCATTCAAAAAGTAAGGTTTCCATCACACTGAAAGTAATCACAGGTGAAAATCAAATTTTTCAAGTAATTTTTCTGAGTAGTTTCAGCAGAGGGAGGAATTGGAGTGAAATCACTGATGCCTTTCGTGCAGGCTCTGTCACTGAGCTGGTAATTGAAGGAAGAGACCATTGACAAGGTATTTCAAGGCTTAGCCTTCATCCTTTGTTTTTCTTACATCTACTCAAATGCAATTTTATTTTTACTTCATTTTAGGGCAGAAGGAGTCAAATCAATCCTATTCCTCTACGTACAGCACAAGTATCTTTTCTGTGATTTGGTTTGGTTTTTTTTTTTTTTTTTTTCCCCATTTTGTCAAGAAAGGAGGAATATGCTGGTTTTGTTCTGTCCTTCTCTAAGCAGGTTTTGGTTCTGCAGCCAAAATGGTTATTGCTTGCCAAGCCCTGGCCAGGAGAAAACATGTCTCCATCCCATGGCTCTCCAGACTTGTGTACGTGGAGAGGGAGCTTGTCAGGAGGCTGGAGCAAGCATGGTGCTTCCCCGCCGTGGGGCCAGGCGGGCCCAAGCATGTGCATGCCACTGGCGTGGCCCTGTGCAGACTGGTTCATTGGGAGGCTAATTGCAAACCCGCCCTAACTGAGCGAGCAAAGAAAGAGTTGCTCAGGGGAATATGTGTCTCTAAGGGAGGTCATGGGCTTCCTATTGCCCTGAGTTGTTAGATGTGCAAGCATGCCTGGTTTTGCTGCTGAAGGACTGGGTGTGCTGTCACTGGAATGGCCTCCAGAGCTGCTCAGGGATTCTCAGAGGGAATTCCTAATATCTTCATAAGACATGACTGGAAATGGTTTGGTCACAGTCAAGAAAAATGTCAGTTTAAAGGTGATCTGTGTTTAGGTGATGGGCATAAATCAGAGGATGCTTAGGGAAGCTATTAACAGGTAAAAAAAAAAAAAGAAAGTGATTAAAGGAAAAAGGAAATTATTTGTTACTGTGGATATAGAGAAAGGGGTCCCTGCCATGTGACTGAGAGGTGTGTGTGAAGGAAATCTGGATTTA
Source organism: Megaceryle maxima (assembly GCA_024605025.1). Lineage (NCBI taxonomy): Eukaryota > Metazoa > Chordata > Aves > Coraciiformes > Cerylidae > Megaceryle > Megaceryle maxima. The sequence continues at coordinate 54,995 of JANHGN010010262.1, read as the reverse complement.
TGTGGCACTAAAATTGCTTTGCTTTTTCAAATGACTGGCTAGAAGGTGTTGTGGATCATGGCATTGCCTTAGGCTCCACAGAGGCAATGAGTAAAGCCAGAGTGGAAGTGTTTCAAGGCATTGATCTACCCATAGCTCCAAGTTTGTTTTCTCATGATAAAACTGCTTGAGCCCAAGCAGTTCTCACAAACCATCTCGTCCTGGCTGCTCCCTCTTGTCCTCTTCCCAACTGGCAAAACCGCTGTGTGTGGGGCCATGTTGTGAGCTGGCTGAGGCATCTGCTCTTCCTGGAAAATAACCTGGCACAAATGGAAAAAATTTTTTCAGCTGCATCAGCTCTGTGATCCACTTCACAGTGTTGTGGCAACACATCCAAGATAGGGGGTTGGAGGTTAGAATGAGCAGCAGGGTGTGGGAATATTTTGGTTTGATATTGCCATCAAAGGTAGAAGCCTGCCCTTAAATGTCACTGAGATTTAAAGAAAGTGAGCTCCACTTTTCTTACAGGGTCACTGTGAGACAGAGTATAAACTCAGAAATTAGGTTAAAACAATCGTGGCTTCCAACTCAAACACACCAGCACCAAAATTCACTATCTGTAAGGCCCACGGGAAAGGGGAGTGGTGGGTGTCTTTTCATGGCAACTGGGATGCTGTAGGCAGCACTGAAGCAGAAGTTTTCAAATAGGCTTCAAAAAATAAGTAATTTGTCTGGTTTTCTCCTGTGTTCTGACTCATTAGGGATCACATTTTCTACCTAAACAAGAAACCTTTTTAAAATGTAATCAAAATGACTCCAGAAGTTAGGTCTTTAAGCAAAATGGAAATGTATTGAGACTGAAACTAGAAGTGTGGGAGTTGACAACTCCAACACGTTTACTTGTAATATTACTGTCAGGATTTTGAAATTCAATTGAGTTGAGAGGTTTCATGAGGCAGCTTGTTTAGAAGTTGGGTAGTTGTGCCTCAGCACTAATTGCAGAAAGAAAAGCATATTTAAAACAACAATATCCTGTTTTCTCTGGGTCCCAGTAAGCAAAACAGAGGCTTTAAACAAGGCTCCCAGCACTGAAGGATTATAGCCTCAATTTTTTTCTTTCCTTATTTTCTTTTTCTTTCCACTATGAGAGCAAGGCAAGTTCACTGTAAGTTGAAAAGCAAACAGCCAGGCTAGGAATTTGTATGTACAAAGCAGATGGGTGCACATGGCCCTTTTTGGGATACTTGGGTAGGTCTCCTTAACCGCAGCTTTTGCACAGCATATCCCTCCACATGGGCCATTGTTGCCACACACCTGTCTGTAATTTTGGAGGTTCATCTACCTCCAGCAAACTATATTTAAAAACTCAGTGCTGATTAGAAGAAAAAAAAAAAAAGTTCAGGGGAAGGGATTTCCTAGTTCACAAATAAGAATGTGCAGTGGAGCACTCACTAAGTAAACAGAAAACATGGGCAGCTGAGAGAAATCAATTTAGCTGAACAAACAATGTTCCATGTAATGAACTACTAATTATCCTTTTATGCCATGTCAGTCTGAGTGATTACAGAGCTGTGCAGTTTAATTTGACGTTTGAGCATTGCCTTGCTCCATTAGCCTCATATAAAGCTACGACACGTTGAGAGGAATTAAAAAAAACATGGTGGTGGGCTGGGGGGGAAGGGGGCTGTATTTATCCAGAACTAAGTAAGCACCTGTAGCAGTCATGGGGAAAAGAGCTTCTTCATTTTTTATTCTTTTGGCTTTTTAAATTCTTGATTGTGGTGAAAGGGGCAGCGCTTGAGAGACACGAAGGAGCATGTCAGATGCTCATAGAAAACTCTTTCAGTTTGATAATGTCCTAGATCTTTAAACCCTGCATTAAACTATCATCAAGAGCTTGAATAAATATACTGCATAGAACAGACACACATGCAGATCAAGGGGAAAGTGGATGGTAAACAATACAGTGTGGGAGCAAATATCTTTTCCTGGATACTTTCTTTTTACTGGCGATTTGCACACAGTAGGTAAATCAAATCCCTAGGTGCCTGGGAAATCTTGTGGTTAATCTAGGACTGAAGGCCATGTATTATAAATACTGCTTTATTATCATACTGTTTGTCCAACTACCTGGACTGATAACAGGATTAGAGGGAATTAACATACGAAGAAAGCAAAAGACAGTTTGTTGGGATACGTATTATGGCTATTAACTCTAGGAGTACCAGTAGAGTACCTGTAGTCTGATGTAGAGCTACATATTTTGGACAAGTTTTTGTTTCACAAAAGGTAAGTCAAACCCAGTATCACTGAAATTCTAGGGGAAATCTCCATGGGAAAGGTGCAGACACATGGAGGACCATGCCCCATGTCTAGATAATACACCCACATGTGAAATAGTGTCACGAGAGATAAATATGACATCAGTGTTCAGTGATAATATTTATGGGGTTGGATTAATTTAAGCACAAATTGAAAAGCAAATGTTTAAAAACCGTTTGGTGTAACTATCTGACATCTCCAATATGCACACCGCTGAAATATGTGCCATGACACCTTCCAGGCTCACTCCTCTCACAGGGTGAATGAACATAGATGAGCACTCACAAGTTAAGATAATATTTAAAGAAATGCCTTTTCAAAATTTTATTTTAAAATTTATTTTAAATTTCAAGCAGAATGAATAGCAACTTGAACGGAAAAGAAAGGGAAAGTAAAAAGCCTCCCCAAAACTGGGAAGCTCAAACATTCAGTCAACTATTTGGGCTTAGGAATAATTCATATGATGTCAGATCCTTGTTAGGGGCAAGATGATTTCAATGAAGAATCCTTCTTTTTGTCAGCTCAGGTAGGGGCCTGAACATGTGCACAGAGGATGCAGTGGCTCCTCTCCTGCACTTGCTGTTGACACACAGCCTGCTCATTTTGCCCATCCCCTAGGCTGTCCTCAGAGTCTTCATCCAGCCCCCTCACAGTTTTGTTTTTTGTTTTTTTGTTTTTTTGTTTTTGGTTTTTTTTTTGGTAAGTATCACTTTGGCAACCCAAAATACCAGGAGCTTTTTATCCACCAGAAGAGTAGTGCAGAAGTGGAAATTTTCTTGATGCCACCTTGCCGAAAGTCTGCAGCCCCAACACCATTCAGTGCGGGCGCCCGCAGCGGGAGTGTGGTGGTGTTTGGACACCTGTCTGCTGCACATGCCATGGCCCTCAGTCTGCTTGTTTGGGGTTTGACATAGGATTTAGCCACCTACCAGGTGATAACTGGTTTCTTGTTCAGGTGGGGTTTTTTTTGTTTTGGTGTGATTATCCCATTGGGCTGGATTGAAGCCAAGTTGAATTTCATTTCTGCTGCAAGGCATGACCGAGCTGCAGGATCTTACCCCAGGGCTGAACTGGCCCCTCTGTTCCTTCCTAATGTGCATTAGACACATTGGGGCCTTTTTCGGCTGTGCATTTGTAACTCCCATTGATGCTAATGGGTGTGACATGTGTCTATCCAGCAGAGAATAGACCCCATTGACTACAGCAGTTCCCCGGCCTTGAGCGATGCTCGTCACTTGATTAAGCCAAACTAATGAGGCACAACCAGGGCCAATAGGAATGTGTGGGACTCAGACATCGCAAAAGCTGGTGGAAACCTGCAGCTTTTACTGGGAGCTGTGTTTTGTTTTGCCAGGCAAAGACACAAGATGCCATGGGATGGGGTGAACCGTAGTGAATGCTGTCACAGAAATGAACAGTGTGGAGAAGGTTCACCACTGCTGATGACAGCACCTTGAACTGTCCTCTTCTAGTGGTAATTACATGTGAAAAGGTCTTGTGTGCTCAGCAGGGTTTAAAACTAGGCTTGATCTTGGCTTTTGCTCAGTGTCTTTCTACACTGGGTCCGGAAGTTGGACCTGTGACTCTTTTTTTGGTGCATATGTACAGGTGCATTTTTGTCTCTATAGTAGAGAGCTCACAAGTGGCTAAGGCAGGCAGCATCCTTTTCACCAACATTAAGTGGCATTCGTTTGGGAAATGGGAAAGCTGGGAAAAAGCAAAGACCTTGCAGTGAATGTTTCTTGCAGGTTGCCCACTACACAGGAATAGCAATCAGAGGCACGGCTTCTCTGCTGTGTGCTGGCCCTCCAGTGCATTAGTGGCCACCACCTCTGAATGCAGAACACCTGCTGTACTCAGGAGGCGCTGGAGAAGCATGCAGGGCTGAAGCCTCTTTTGCTTTTACTGCACCCAAATCATCCAAACTGGGCCAGATGCAAGAACACAAATTTAAGGTATGTGCTTGGGAGCTCAGGCTCAGTCTGAGTGTGACCATGCTTGCAGAGAAATGGACTGGGAGTTAAAATCAGGATTTAGGAAGAAACTGACACATAACAGAGAGCATGGACATGGTCTCTACAAACAAGCAAATATGTACAGACGTGAGATGCTGCTTGCTGAACTGAGGCCAGGAACTCTGGCCTTCCTGCAGAACCCAGCATCATACAGAACCACCGTGTCAGTGCAAGGGCACAACTTAGTCATCCAGGGCCAGACTACAAAGGCCAGGTTGTAGGTCACACGTAGATCCTGAGAGAAAACAGCATTAAAAAAGACTGCGTTCTATTTTAAGACTTGCTGTTTTGGAGAGCCGGGTTGAGAAGTTGCTTGTACTTTCCCTTGTACTTTACCTGTTGGTACATTCCAGGTCAGAGGAGGTTTGTATTTTTGTCATATTGCAATACTTGTCTTTATGTAAGTGCTGCTAAGAATAAAATTAGCAGTGGGAGAAAAACATCAGTTTGATGTCTAAATTTGGAAAACTTGATGAATAAATCTATTAACTTCATTGTGGGGAGAGAAAAGAATAGCAAGCCTTTGTTTAAAGAAAAGGTAATATAAATATAAAATAAGAGCTGATTGCCCCCTCTGGTTTTCTGAGATAGGTTTTTTAATGTTCTTTTGTCCCCTTCAGAAGATAAATATTAATTGAATCTGATTTGCGGGACTCTGACTTCAGGAGATATGGTCAGTTATATCTGAGAGGTTTTGTCATGATTATCAAATGCTTTCAGCTCTGGGGAAGAAGGGTTCGTTCACTTGAGTAGGTGTCCTTCCAGAAAACAAGCTCCTCCCAGTTGTTTGGCACCACAACTGTCCTTGCTGGCATGGTCACAATGGGCAGTCCCCTGTCACAGGATACTAATTAATCAGCAGGGAGGCTATGACAGGAAGCAGCATGGGGATCTCCAAGAAGTGGCAGAGATACTCCAAGCTTAAAACTTCTCCAGACACCTCCAGTTTCCTCTGGACCCTTCATCCTAAACTGTGCAAGACTCTGTGCTCCAGTCAAACCCCGCAGTGATCAGAGTGCATGCAAGAGTCTTCTGGCTTTGTCCAGAGCTGTAGAGGATGCTGTCATCTGCACCTTGCAAGGCAGATGCCTCCTGCTGCGTTCCCCAAAGTTTAGCAGAAGGTAGTAAAATCACAGTCCCTGTCACAGACTGTAGTATTTTATGACAAGCACCATCTTTGCTCAATATCTCTGGCAGCTGCACCCACCACTTTTCTTAGTGTAACCAGAACAGGTCATGATTTTTTTACTTTACTGGTAAAATATACCCTTACTGGTAAATTAGAGATCATTTATTAATCAATTGAGGTTGAAAGCAAGACGCTAGAAATGAAATAAATTATTATTCAGATACTAGACTGGTATAGTCCTGGTCTATCTTAAGACATGGATAACTTCCTAATCATCTCATCTTTTTTTCTCTTGAGATACTATATTTTTGTTACAGCTGTTGGAGCTGCAAGTTCAGCACTCAAGTTCTGCAGAAATCCTGCCTTCAACCCTTTCCTTCTTTCCTCTCATCCTAATTGTCCCTTCTAAATCTTTTTGGAGTTAGAAACTGGCATATGAGTGTGAATGTTATGTTTAGTTCTTCCGAAGTCGCAGCCTTGGTTGCTTAATGACCATTTCTCTCTCCTGTTTCGTACTAAATTGGCTGGGCATGGAGGAGAGGTAGTGTGTAAACTAAGCAAATATTGTTTATGGTCTTCCTGTAGCTGCTCCTTAGACACCTACGGGTCATTAATTCCTTTGTTCCCAGCCAACCTGCCAGCTGGCGACTCTCCTGCCCAGTTTGAACCATTTTCTTTGTGTGGGCTGCTGACCCGTTCCCACTAAGCCACGCTACAAGGATGTGTTCGGGAGGGTCCAGGACTCTTGGGACATTAGCTTTCTGATGAAACTAGAAGTGATGTGATACAGTCATAATATAGATAACCAGGTGTTCTGTCTTTTTTCCCACCTTACCCTCCACAGGTTGGCAGTGTTAAAGGAAAGAGTAGTATTATTACCTGGTGAGGGTGTTGGACCATGCTAGCAAGTGGATGCAACTGCTGAAGAGGGCTAAGAGCTATGCTGTGGCTATACATTCATCCCACAAAAGTCCAGAGGTGAAGGTCTTACTACAGCCTCCACAAAACAGCCTCTGATGATGGAAAGAAAATCAGCATCATCTCATGACACTGCGGTTCCTGTAGGCTGTGAGTTTAAAAGAAGGCAGGCTGAGGAACATAGCATGGAAACCCCTGATGATCAGGAATGAGACTATTTGTCTCTTTTAAGAACATTTGCTCAGCTTTTTGATTTCCAGTGCTTCCAGTTGCCATATCAACCTGAAAAATTTGTCTGGCAATTTCAACAGAAGATTATAAAATTTACTTGCATCAGCTTCAGCGTCTGATTGCTGGGATTTCACTTTGTCATCTTTTATTCCCAGTATTTTCTTTCCAAGCTATGTCAGCAAATGACCAAGGATCCCCGCCCCTATCTTTGACCAAGCACATCCCAGGTTCAGCAGTCAATGTGTAGGTGCCAGGTCAAAATGCAGCAGACATCAGGAGCAGGGATGGAACACATCCTTTTCAGGTGGCAGACTGGGAAAGGCCACAAGCATCAACAGAAGCACCCTGGCTTTAGCTAAGTGGCAGTCTGAACTTTTATCTTGCTCTGAGGAGTAGGAGCAGAAGGCAGAGTGGAGGGCAGGGAGTTTGCTCCTTGTATTGCCATTGGACAGTATGCTGGGTTTTTTTGGAGCCTGCATCCCCCTCTCTCTCTTCCACTGGGGTGTGGAAGGAGCCTGGACCCATTCGCAGTGGTAGTCCAGGATCTCCATGTTCACCCATACATCCATGTATACTCTCTCTCCAGACCATCTTTGGCTATAGATGGGTCACTGCTGTAAATGGGGACAGAATCTGTCCAAGTGCAGATGAATCTGCAGGGACTTTTTTGTGGTGAATATATTGTTTAGTTTGTTGTGGTTTTGTAGTGTTTTGTTTTGTTTTGTTTTGTTTTTTCTTCAAAGGAATAAGAAGGGGAAACAAGAACGTCAAAAAGCCCTGGATCTTTACCTTTTTTAAGTGGAGATGCTGCCACAGCAGGACATAATGGCTCACTGTGGTGGCAGTGGTTTGCCTGAGAGCCTGGAGATTTATGTAATGAGAAACACAATTCCTGCAAAGAACATTGTTAAATCTTTTCAAAATTTCAGCTATACGCCATTTCATTGCTAATCATATGGCTAGATTCTCCTTTTGAAGAATCTGGGAATGTTTGACAAGAGGGGAAAATGGAGAGGACTTGAGGCACCATAATCTGTATTTTCCATTTACCTTTCTGGACGCTTGAACAACACATGTGCCACAAATGATTTGTTTATTCCTAAGCACCCCCAAGGAGCCCAGTCTCCATTCTCAGGCATATAATGGCTATTCAAATGAAAGCTTTAACAGATTGTTGCAGATCTGATATCAATGCTGCGAGAGAAAGAGATATGCAAATATTCAAAATTAAACAAACTAGCTCCTGCCCTTTGCCCTTGGAAGTGCAGTCTCAAATCTGGATGGTGTCACCACTGCAATGAGTTTGTTAGACTCAGCTCTCTGAAGAACTAGTTCTTTTTTTTTTTTTTTTTTCTCTCACTTTGCCTCTCAAAGCTTGCACATTGTCTAAAATATTTTCTGTCTGTAGCACTCATGAGTAAGAAGAGCCCCAAATGGGGCTGAAATACATGATGTGTTCTGATTTGAGACTGAGGAACATTGCTAGGAGAAGCTCCTGCTGTGCTGGTTGTCTCATGTCTTCTTAACCTAAGGCCTGTAACCTCAACACCTTCTTCCTGGAATTTCCCCATACTGTGGAAAAAATTTTGGAAGAGTGACACAGTCAAAAGCTTGCAGAGAGTAGAGATGTAGTCCAGTTTGGGGTTACAGACTAAATAGAATTTGGTTCTGTCCACACTGGAAGACAAATTAGGGGCTTTACGAGTTCTTAACACAGCCCCTGTTCCTCTTTCTCTCCCTGCAATGTGTGTGGGAGCTGGGCCCAAAAAACACTTCAAAAACTTAAAAATAACATGTCATCCACCTAATCATTGAAACTGTGCCAGCAGCTACTGTGTGCATTGAACAGTAGGGAAAAATAATAATTTTACATTAAAAATGCCATAAAAGTTTTCAGTGTCTTCTAGGCTCTTGTAAAACTGCTATTATCTTGTCCAGCCCCCCAGGGCTTTTCACATAATTATCAATTATCCCGTGTGATTTCAAAAAAGGCAGTGTCTGAAAGATAGGCCACATGGCAAATCACACAAACAGCAGCAGCAGCAAGGCTGTGCCTGGTCAATAGGAGGTCCACGTGCACCTCAGCTCTGCTTCAGGCTCCCAGCTCAGGGGCAGAAATCTCCAGAGCATCCTGGCACCTCTGTTGCCCTCCTATGCTCCATGCTCTGCTCACACTGGCTTTGAACTAAGGCTTGCCTCTTGCTCCTTTGTTACTGCTGGTGAACCAAATATTGCCATTAATGATGAGTGGGACTCAACCTAATATATGTCCAGATATCTGCAAACATCTAGAAGACCTCAGAGCTACAGTATGACCTATTAGAAAAGACGAGAGAGCTTAGTGCTCAGCAGGAAGCATGAGGAAGACCTTGCTTCAGTTAGGGTATGTGGACAGTTTTCTGATTTATGGGGACCAGAATATGTTGGAAGTGGTGTGGGAAGGTGGATCTGCATCTCAGAGACTTGATGCTCTGCTTCATTGTTAGCCAAGGCTGAGTAACTTAGGCTTTGGGGAGTGGAGGATCTGATAGGGGAATATGAGGAAGAGGGCCTCAGAAAATAAAATCTTTAATTTAGTTAGTTATTTCAGAACCAAAGAGGGAAATGCCCAACAGCCCAAATGACAGGGAAAAGAAGATCTCCCCATACAAGTGTGAACAGTATCATACAGAAACATTCCTCAAAACTGTATTTCATGAGTATTTGGAGCCTCAGCCAATTCCCATATTTGAGTGTGGCTAGACAGTTGGTTTCTACTTGGAATTAAAGGCAATCTCTGAAAACCATGGCCATGTTTAAACATGAACTGGGCCATAAGCTTCTTATGGGCTGTGGTTACCAAAAAAAAAAGCTGACTCACAGTGGGAGAGGATTGGGTTGGAGCATTCCCATGCAATCCTCCCTGCTCCTCAGAGGTGCCCAGCCTGTTCCTAGAGATCCTGGACACCCAGTGCTCCCATATTCTTACCCTGATGCTTGCATGTCATTTCTGAAAGAATTTCTGAAAGACTGACTTTAGAGTTTCAGATGAGAAGTGTGTCTTTTGGCCTGTCAGTAGAACAAATGGAAAGAAAGAAAAATTGACTTCTCCAAAGATTTTTCCAAAAATCATGCCCAATTCAAACAGATTTGTCCCGTTTCCTTGCAAGCGTGAATCTCATGTCATAGCTAAGTTTAGCAGACTTCCCTAATACCATTGCCAAGCTCATCATTTCTGCATCGAGCTAAGTAAGCAGTGTGCAGAAGCAGATTTTTGTAGGAGTTCTCCAATTAAGTATTTTTTATTTCAAAAATACTAATTAAAAACTGATACAACTTGTGGGAAGCTCTTGGTTTTGGTATATCTCATTTTCAGTTTAAAACATTTTGACTTGGTCAGCATTTTATAATGAAATGTATTCTTTTTCAAATAGAAACACATGGTTCTGTAGGAAAAAATATATTAAGGAAAAAATAATATTTAAGCATTAAATAATGGCAAAATATTTCATTAGGACCCAAGCAGCATCTAACCAGGTTTTGTTTCTTTCAGATTACTGGTTTTCAAAAATGGAGATTACCATTTCTGGTCTTATTTAAGACTGGGAAGAAAATGTGAAAATGTGAAATTCTGGAATTTTTGCAAGGTTGGAAAACAGTTTTCCACCAAACTTTCCTCAGCTGAGATTGCAGAAATTCTTCTGTTTTCACCTTCCTCCCTGGCTCTGTTACCATCCAATTTCATTCATGCTGTTCTCCAAGACAAAATCTGAGCCAGGCTGAGATTTGTGTTGATGGTGAGTACCTGCCTTTTTTTCTTTTTTTTTTTTTTCTTCTTCTTTTCATTCTTTCTTTAACTAAAATATTTTCCTAAGGCATTGAAATGGGGCTGATAAAAAGGAGCTTTTAAAAATCATTTTAGTAAATAGTTTTAAACTAGACCATAAAGTCTCATAACTGTAGGTTTGCCATTATTTGTACCATCATTTTCCTTCTCCTCTGCAACTATTCTTTTTCTTTAAGAGCAAAACATATTGTATGCTACTTTTGAAAGATTTGTGGGCTTTTGCACAAATTGAACAAGATCTGTGGGTAAACAGTGTCACCTAGTGGATAACCAGCTTCAATTTTCCCAAACTGTGGAAGAAGTTTGGCCGTGTGGTTTTTCCATTTTGTCCTAGAAAAATATTATTTCAAATTGGAAAGAGCCCTGTACCGAGAAATGGGATTATTTCCAAATCACTTCAAAACCAAAGATGTGGTGGCCAGCACTGAGCTAGAAGATACAAGTTATGTGCATGGGCACAGGTCCAGTCACACCAGCAGATATAAAAGAGAACCAATTCTCCAGCTCAGTACCTGAATAGCAAAAGGTTAAAGCAGCACAACATTAAATAGTTATTTCCTGGATGTGTAAAGGTGTTTTGGGCTCCACATCATCTCCTGCACCATCAGCCGCCCCTCTCCAGGCACAGAAAACAAGAGAATGTCAGTAGATGCCTTTGCTGTTTAATCAGTTGAGGCTTCTGAGCAGTAAAAGTAGTAAAAATTGCAAAGCACTTGGGGTGAGAGATTTGGCAGAGAGCATCTGAATGCTGGAGAAAGAGTATAAGCTCCACAGAAAAATCTTTCATCCTGCGAGAGTGGGATGATGACTTTGGGGATGTGGTGGTAGGTATCTATAAGAAAAGCTGCCTAGAGATAGAAGGAGATAAAGATAAGGCTTGAAGAGCCTTCTGACTTGAGAGTTACAGATTGGAAATTCAGGGCATGACAGCCTCAATCAAGGGTAAAATGCTTCAGAAGGGAGCACATGCTCCTGAAAACTAAACTGAGACTCAATAACCTGAAGACCACCTAGAGTACTTATGGTTCTGCTTTCTAACTAATGCTCTTGGGATCCCTTGGAGCCAAGCTGAATTTGAACAAAAGCACTAGAGGAAGAAATTATTATAAACAGAGTTGAGTCAAGAATTATGCAAAGAACTGTTCTTCAGGCTCCTAGAAAGAATTGGGGGGGAGGGGAAGAAAGAAAGAAAGAAAAGAAAAACTAGAATTCAAGTAACAAAGATCAGAACTCAGGAAAATTGGTTTCTAAACAGAACAAATAAACAAATACAGGCATTCAGCTGACTTTGTGCATGGGAGTGGGAAAGTGGAGGTGTTGTGATATTTTCTTACAACCCTCTCTTATTCCTTCTCCTGTAAGGCCATCACTGCAGGTTGTGTTGTCCTGGGGGCAGAGTTGGTTAACTCGATAGTAAGAATCACAGTTGTTTTTTTCTGAAAATGTCTCTAATGTCCCTACTCCTTTCCTGCTCCCCTGGCTGGTTACTCTTGCTGAAATCTGTGGGTTTGCTGTCTTGGTCAACTACTCTGCCTGACTAAAGCAAGCCCTGACAAGACCTCTGTCATTGGTTACATGGCCCTGATGCAAGCAAACCCATGATTTCACTGTTTTTATCCATGACTTGTGTAAGAGTGGTTGAGAGCAGAATGGGGATGCTGCACATTCTTTATGGAAAATTCTTTACAGCATGCTGGATCTAATTGGAAAATGCATTTGTGCAGTGGTAGACCATGGAGGCTTCAATCACGGTCCTGCTGTGCTCTGCAAAACCAAGCCGTGGTATGCTTCCTCTGCAGGGGTTTGACAGGAGATAACAAAGGACACAGAAAGGGGCAGAAGCACAAACCATCAAGCTCTTGGAAACACATTGAAATAGAACATGAAGGAGAGTAAAAGCATGGTTCCAGAGGTGGATCTTCCTTGTCCAAGAGGCAGCAGGTGGGTATATGTGAAAGCACCTGTCAGAAAATTCAGTAGTTGGCCTACAGGATATTATCAGCTGCTTCTTAACATAGGCACCAGTCATGAAGAAGAGGAGGAGTGTTGTGAGGTGGTGAGGAAGAGAAAGATGAAAAGGGATATGACCCACCTGACCTGCAGGCCCAGTATTGTTGGCCTCCAGTGTGCTGTCTGTGGGAGCACTCACAGACTGAACATTTAGACCCAGGTCTTATGTTGATATGGATTTGGTCAAAGCAATAAGCCAGAGAATTTTGAAAAGTGCATGAATTAATATTAGAATTGTAGTAAAAAATTATAAATATCTAATTATAATAGTTCAGGAAGCTTGAACTCCTAGCACTTCCAAATAAAAGGAAAATATGGCTTGATTTTTATGGCAGGTTGTTGTGCTGAGCTTGTGTTTGGCATCTGTTTTCTTCATTTTTGTCATGTATCAAATGGATGGTGTGTCATTCTTCTCCAAAAGCATAAAAGTGATTATCACAAAAAAGCCCAAGGAACTCTGTAAACAGGCAAGCTAAAATATGCTACAAGTTGGGACACTTTCTCACCTGAGTATACATGCTATTTCCAAAGCAAATACTGGCATAACTGTATTTGTTCTGTTTGGTGCAGTCTTCTTTCAAACTGTTTCATTTTTCTTTTTTTTACTAAACTTCTTGGACCAGTTCCCACTGTTTGAGTCAGTGGAAGGCACTTTCACATGCACACACATCTTCTACTGGTCCTTTACATGGATGCCAGCTGGTGAGAACTTAGTCACATCACTTTGATTACTCTGTGCCTCAGTTTACTCCTCCATTTAATGTAAGTTCTATACTGACTTTCCACAGTGCTTTTATTTGTGGGATCTCAGAGCTCTTTTCTTGGCTATCCTCTCTCAGATAGTCAAACCATTACTAAATCAGATGCTTTTCATTTTTCCCTTCTCAAAGAGAAGGTGATTCTAATTCCTTGCCTCATTGAAGTGTAAATGGAGAGGAATCCTGTTGAGTTCAGTGATAACTATGAGACGTAAAAGCTGTGTGTGAGGTCAGAATCTTCCCATGTGAGTTACAAGTGCAAAAAACAGTGAGGAAAAAAGCCTGAATGTACGAAGGATCTCACTCTTAGGAATAACAGAAGGAAGCAATAGAAGTAGCACCTGGAAAATGCTGCTTTCGACAAGGAAGGCCTCCTCTCTTGTAAATATCTAATAACTCTAATATTAAACAAATGGAAATTTATCTATTTTGTGGAATTCTTTTTTGCTTCTTCATGAAGACACTCATAGTAAAGCCTGGGCTTTATTTTAACAATAATTGCAAAAGGCAACTCTTTTTCCACCAGGAAATCATAACTTCTTCAGCCAAGGACTTCTAGTCTGAAGTCTGAGGAGGGCTGGTGTATCTCCATAACGATGCATAATGACAACCTAAACATCTTAGTGTTCCCAGCCTGGATCCATCCCTGCTGTCAGCAAACCTGTTGGATGCTCTTGCTTAGCCTCCTGGCTGTGCATGCTCCCATATCCATGTGCTCTGATGTCACATGCCAAGCCCAAAGTGGGTGCCAGGCCCTCAAGGACACAGGTACTGTGTAAAGAGGGGTTTTGCCAGGCAGCCTGCCTCAAGCTGAGAGTGCTGTTCCCTGTGTACAGAATTCCCTTCCCTCTGCAATAGCAGCACACACATGTTTCTGAGCTCTGTTTGGACCCATTTATACACACATACACCAAATGGTGGCAGAAGAAGATGCATGGGCAAACTCTGCTGCCAAAAAGGTAAATTGCATTGCTCAGGTAGATGGGGAACCTTTGGAAGCCAGGAGAGGATATGAAAATATAATCACATTAATATTCCTCCCTCAAGCTCTCTGAGCAAACAAAGATCCAGGGGAAGCAGCAAGCTGAAGAAATGGGCTGTTTGTGAAACTCTGTGTCTTTGTATGCGCATGTGTGTCTGTATGTTTGTGTGCACACGTGTGTTTGTGTGCGTGCATGTGTTTGTGTGTGCACGTGTGATTGTGTGCATGCACAAACATAACTGCTGGTTTGAAAACTTCCCATTCTTGTTCTCTTTTCCTGTGAAATCAAGATTCAGAGTTAGCAAAAGTATTGTCTGGAATGGTCTTTTTTATTTATACAACAATATTTCTAAACAACATATTCTGAGTTGCAAAGAAAAGTCAGAAAAATCTTTTAATCGTTTGCTTTTAGGCACTTCCTTGTTATGAAAGGTTAAACTCTCCCACCTCATTGATTTACTGTTTTCAGTATCCAACCACTGTCTTCAGTAGTTCTGTTCTCATATTCTGAGGGAAAGTAAGCCTTTTCTAACCAGCTCTGTCAGTGTGGTCCTTGATGGACATCTCCTGACCCCAGCTCCAGTACCATGGTCCATGATACAGTGGCAAGGCAAAACCACAACACAACAATATATCAGCTTTAAGAAGAAGGGGTGGAAGAAAATGTTATGAATGTGTGTCCTCTGCCTGAACATTAAAAATGCAGCACCTACTGCTCCAGTAAGGGAGACCTTCTTTTATCCATTTAAACAATCAGCATACCAGAAAAGCGAAACACAAGGCTTACTCATCCTTCAAGGTGGCCTCATCCACTAAGTACTCACATTCCTGAGTACCGGGGAAATCTGAGGAGCTAATAATTTCCTCTGACTCAAAAGCAAAACAGCAGAGCAAAACAACAAAAAACACGCAACGTGTTTCCAAAGCTCCCTGTTTAAACCTGCTTCTCAGCAAGCATTATTATATATTGTAAGCTGTTTCTCAGGGTGATTTGCTTTAGGACATCAGGTAGTGTGAGGCTTCAGGACTTCAACAAATTTAAAGGCAGAGCTTAAAGCAGATAAGAAAGGCTCCATGTTTTCTCATCTTCCCTCCCAGTTGCCCATTCAGATTTTCCAGAAGTGCTACAAAATAAGCTTTTAATCTCCATCACTAGCTCACATTCAGTCCTGGAGCAGGTTGTGCCTTTCCATGAGAAACCATTTGTGAACTTTAGGAACTGGCTCTGGAGCAGGGGATGTTCAGTGGCATCTCCAAATATTAGCAGTCTCAAGTCATGTTCCCATCAAGCAGCCATGTGAAAACCCACCACTGCTGCTGGTGTTATTGGGTTAAGGCTGGCTTCATGTAGACAGTAGTTTTTCCTTCTTGTTTCTTGGGGATGTGCTACCAGGGTAGGACATTAATGCGGTAACCAGGAGGGGGTGGCACTACTTCTGTACATGTAGTACTCCAGTCTCCAATGGTTGCATTCCAGCACCTTTCCTCACAATAAATGCAGTGTCAATTCTTGTTCATGTTCTAAAAGCATGGGAAGTTTTAAGCTGAGAATATTTTCCCAGCTCCTGAAAAGTGTTAGACACACAGCCCCAAGGTGGGCAAAGTTTGTGATTGCCATCAAACTAACCAGCCATGTTCAGCTTGTCTCAGATTTCTCTTTATATGAGACAGAATGATTCATAAAAGGAAATACTGAGGCCACACAGGTTGTCAAATCTCTAGTCTAACCAGGTGTAATGACTGAGGTTTTGCAGGCAAGCTGCAGTTAAGGGAAAAAATAACAGATCATGGGTCAAATCCAACCCTGATGCAACTCCACCATCTTCAGTTCAAGCTACCCTGGTGTGAATCTGGCCCTACGTTCCTCACTCATAAAATAAAGCAAGATACCTTCTGCAACAGAATCAACTGGAGAAGGGAGAAGGGAAAAAAATACTTCTTTCTAACCCAAGTTAAAAATAATCACTTTTTGTTGCACAATGGGGCAGGGAAAACCAGCCCTACTAGACACCAGAGTACAATTTCCTCAGCATGTCGCAGGGGGAAAAAAATTGGCATAACCAAGCAGCCTCTTTCATGTCTGCTCAGTTCTAAATGATACAGGGAGGAGGAGATAATAAATCTAGATATCTAGATGTGCTTTCCCTTCTTCCCTCTATCTATAATCTAGATCTATATAGATAGATAACTATCTATATAGACAAATATACTTGATCTTCTTAGGTTATGTCACCGACATGAGACCTAGAGTTATTTAAGAGGAATTTTGCACAAACACAGAGTGATTTAGAAAAGAGGATCATATTTCTTCTTTTGATTAGACCTGTTGTTTAAAAATAGTAAGATATATCTGTTTTAAATGCCTGGTAGTTTTCACTGCTGCATAGTGTTTTCAGTCTCAGCTTTTTCTTACCATCTGGCAAGTCTGTTGTGTACGTGAGCTCTATGGGAATGTAGAAAAGCCACCTGAGGGAGAAAATTGCTAATCACTAAAAATTACTAATCATTCTTTCACACTAAACAAATCCCACTGAGAGGTTTTTAGTTACACAAAGGTGGATTTTTTTTTTTTCTTTTCCCTCTTTCCTCCAGCTAATGATACAGAGATACAAAATGCAGGATATCACATCCAACTATGCATTTGCTGTGGCATTTTCATGTGATAAGATCTAGGTCTGAATCCAAAATAAGAGCACAATAGCCTGAAAATCTTCTAACGCACACCACTAATGCTTCACAACCAAAACGGCAGGAAAAGCAACTCAGCCAGTTATAGAATAATCTTCCCAAGGTTATTTGAAATCCAGCAGCAAAGTCCCCTTGCTGAGACTGTGGCCCTCATGTAGTTGTCCTTTAAAAGTTTACAACCAAAACAGATGAGGCAGAAGAAAAAGATAAAATTTGATCTGCAATTCTCACAGGAAACTCAGTGTTTTTTCCTCAAGGTCACTTGGGATGTCTCTAGTGGAAGAAGAGGCTAGATCTGCTTCTGAGTCCCAGAGGAGCCCGCTGCCATTCAGCTCCCCTCTGCCAGCACCTCTCCCTTACTCATAGAAAGGCCTTCCCTGACACATCCCAGGAATGTTGAGCTGTTCTTCTTCTCGATATACTTCAACGAATCTGTTCACACCCCAAACTGCTCATTTGTTTTTGTTAGCAATGCTCCAAACAAAACGTTTCACTGGCTGAAGTTCCTCCTGCACTAGCATGAAAGGGCAGGCAGCAGCAGGTGTGTAGCAGGCAAGGATCTCAGGTGCTGGTGTGAGGCTCCTTCTGCACAAGGGCATCTTGCTTCTGCAGCTCTGTGCTGTGGTCTCTCTCCTTCATGCCATGTGTCCTACTGAGTGAACCATATAGAAATTGTGACAGCTGACAGCAGTGTTTCCTGGGGAGTTTCCAGAAAAATATGCATTCCGGGGCTAATAACTGGGCAACTGTCTGACACTGGGGGGCAAGGAATTCACCATCAAGGAAGAAAATCAGTGGCAGCCCTGCCTGTATTTAATTATGCCATTAATGTATATTTAAAAAAAACCCCAGACTGCATACCACTGCTCACCCTATCCCAGTTTGGGTCTCAGAGCACAGCTAAGCACCTCTGCTGATAAGAAGGCAGCATATTTTATCATTCCTTCAGCTTCTTTGGAAAACACTTCGAGCTTTCAATTCACTGGCACATACAGGGCAGCCGGGGTTTCCTCAGGCTCAGCCACTACACCACAGCCCTACAGGGGCCGTCTCCCAGCACTGACACATTCCTGTCTCTCACTTGAGGAGAAAGAAAATGAAGCTGACAACATTACCTTGTTTTCTGTCCATCATCAACAATTTTATTGTGACATGGTAACGGATGCTTCACCACTGTAGAAGGC
The DNA here is from genome assembly GCA_024605025.1 of Megaceryle maxima. Classification (NCBI taxonomy): domain Eukaryota; kingdom Metazoa; phylum Chordata; class Aves; order Coraciiformes; family Cerylidae; genus Megaceryle; species Megaceryle maxima. Next base: position 36,953 of record JANHGN010010262.1, on the reverse strand, counting down.
TTGTTTAATTTATGTTGACACATTGTGGTTTGATTCTATGGACCAAATTTAGGCATGCTGTAAGCAAGCTGATCCCAGTTACGTAATACTTGGAATAGATTTTTATTTTGTTTCATTCCCCTCTGGTTTTTTTAGCTGTGAACACAGCCGGCATAATGTAAACCAAACTGAACAGAAGTGCAGCATGTTTTCTATCACTGCTGTAAACTAATCTGAAGCTCACCTTTTTGTGTCATCTGTGCCTATTCAGGACCCAAAACACAAGACCTTCTCCAGAGCATTTTTGCTACGCTCATAAAGAAAGACTGGGGAAACCAAGAATGGTTCCTAGAAAAAGGATTCCATGAGGTATGAGCAACGTCTGGCTACAGGTCCACTCCTAATCTCAACCCTGGACAGAACAAAGTAGGACAGTGCATATATATATAAAATATATCAATTTTATAACCAGACTAGCTGCTGCCTTGCTGCAGTGATGAGCAGTGATACTAAAATGCTGTCACTGAGCTCTGGGATTAACACCTCGTGGGAAGCACCCATGAGAGGGTGACACCACTCAACACTGTGGCCATCCTGGGAACTCTGCCCACAAGGAGACTGCAGCAGCAGGCACTGCCACTCTATCTTCCTGCAGATTGTTTTCATTTGTGGTTTCTAAATCACTAATTTAGAAACCTTGAAATATTTTGTCTCTAGAGAAGGCACACTGGAATCTTCCGAAGCAGAACATGGCATGACATAAATTTGATGTTTTGACACACGTACTTTTAAGATTCCATAATTCACTGAATTCTACCCAAGTCTGTAGTTTAAATATCTTAGAAATATCATTTGTTGGTCAACTTTAGGATTCCTCAGACTTATTTTTTCCATTGTTCTAGTTCCCAGTAGTCCCAGCAGTCTCCAACAGAGCCTCCATGGAGCATCATCTGTGTGAGAGGCCAGTGATGACAAAAGGCTTTCTTACAAATGACTATAAGGACTGTGCCATAAAGCTGCTGTTTTGTGACTAGAACATGCCCCTGCCATCATCAACCAGCAATAGCTACTGGCATCTGTAAGAGACCACAGTTTCACAATGAGGTAGGTTAGTAGTAATTACAAGATGTTTATTCTAAGTAAAACACACTGCAGCTTACTCATTAGCACCCAAAATGGCACGTTTAATTGGAGCAATATATTAATATAAATAGAGGATTACAGCAAAGCAGGGTGTTTAACTGTCTACAATTAATTTATAGTTGATTAAGGTGCTCATTTAGCCTGGTAAGAGTACATATCCACACAGCAGCTTTGTGAGAGAGTTCATCATGCTTTAGAGAAGTGTAGGTGTTCTGGTGTTATCTGACCTTATTGACATTATTTTGTTTGCAGTAGAAAATGACACTTTTCGTTTGCTGAGGTAAAGTTAAAACAGCCTTTCTCAACTCAGCTTTCCTTCAGCTGATCATCTAATAACTAAAGCACAGTAAAAATAAAGTCTATTTTCTCATGTCTTTTATTTGTTGAATCTTTCCTATGTCCATATCAGGGCTGATCCTCAACTAGTTTATAGGAGATTTAGATCATGAGTCGTTTTTATAAAACTCACACAGACATCTATATGAGCACTTTTATGACTGATAAAGCTTAAAATAATAGTCTCAGATCAACCCAAAGCAGTTACAAGCCAAGGTTAAAATGTTTTCTCGGGAATTTGTGCTGATTGAAGTTTACAGGTACATTCATCTTGCTGTGTATTTCACCGTGCTACCTACAAATCAGGTGGAGAACAATTGAGATGGAAAACAAATCAGGTGCAGAACACCTTGAGATAGTTAAATCCTTTAATTGCTCCACTGAAACTACTAAGGAAGAAGCAGACCAATAGAAAAAGAGCATGTTGGGCTTGTTAAACCACAGGTGAGGTAACTTTCTGACTATCAGGAGTGGGGAGAGTCTATAAAAGGAGAAAAAGAGTTTGTGGGTATTTTTGTCAGAAGGGAGCAGGGAGGAGTAAGCTTTGATAAACAAACAAGGAAAAAAAAAAGAGAGCTAAGGTAAGAGTTATTCTATGGAATGATTTCATTCACTTGTTTTGTAGTAGTTGCTGTTTGAATTCTAATTTGTTCTTCTGCTGTTTTTTAATGGTTTTACTTATCTTGGTCTGAGGCACATTTCTGGGGTAAGCTTTGATTTATAGGGAGCTGTGGAGCTTTATGTTGTTCTTTACCAGGTAGGACATGATGATCTGTTGGGATAACATTGGTTGTTTGGCAGATGCCCACTAAGCTGCTCTCTTGCTGCCTTCCTCAAAAGGATGGGGGAGAAAATGAGATGTAAAAGCTTATCGGTCAAGATAAAGATGGGGATATTGTGTACTAGTTAGCATCCCTAGCAAAGCAGAAAGAATTAACTGGGGGCAGGGTGGGTGTTACTTTATTGGCAATTAAAAAAAAAAAAAAAAAGTAGGAGAGTGAGAAGTAAAAAATACTTTCCCTAATCCACTCCTTCCCAGGCTCTACCTCCCTCCCCACCCCAAGGGGCATGGGGGGGGGAAATGTCTTGTGGTGACTTCATAATACATTATTTCTGCCACGCTTTCTTACACTTTTCATCTGCTGTAGCATGAGGTCCCTCCTAGCCCTTCCGAAACTGAGTCTTATCCCATGGGCTGTGGTTCTTTAAGAAGGCTCCGGCTGGTGTCCTTTCCACGGAGTGCAGCTGGTCCTTCAGAAATGGACTGCTCCAGCACGGGTCTCCCATGGGCCACAGTTCCTGACAGAAAACCTGCTCCTTTGTGGGCTCTCCATGGGCTGCAGCTTTCTCCCATCCACCTGCTGCAGTGTGCATTTCTTCTCTGATATGGTCCTTCATAGGCTGCAGTGGGATAACATGCTTCACCACAGTCTTCTCCATGGATGCAGAAGAATGTCAGATCCAGTGCCTAGAGCATCCCCTCCCCCTATTTCACTGATCTTGGTGTCTGCAGGACTGTTTCTCTTGCACTTTTTCTTCCCTCCTCTTATCATAGCTGTTGTGCAGTATTTGTTGCCCCTTCTCAAATGTGTTTTCACAGAGGTGCCACCAGCATTGCTTATAGGCTCAGCTTTGGCTAGTGATGTGTCCCTTTTGGAGCTGGCTGGAACTGTCTGTCATGGGGGCAGCCCCTGCCTGCTTCTCATCAGGGCCACCCCTGCACTCTACCAAAACCTTGTCACATTAAGCCCAATGTAACTGTCATATTTGATATGCTTAGGTTTTGAGAACGGGGTGGGGGGGAATCTTGAAGCCATGTATATATATGTTCTGTGATTCTGCTTAACTATGTTTATTGTGTGCTTTCTGTAAATTCATTTTGTAAGCTGTATTTTCTTATTAGGTGCTCATGCTAAAAGGTATTGCTATGTGGTGAAATCTCATCACAGTGTTCTGGGCTTTTTATATCACTGGTCACTCTGCCCTAACCCTAGATGTATGTGCTGAATAACCACATTGTTCGTTTATAATGTCCTTGACTTTTTCAATAGCCTTGTCCCTATGATATTACTTGTGGACACAGTGGGCTGGATTGAAGACAGTGAAGTTAAAAGTAGTGATGTATGCAGCTATGTAACTGTGAGAAGAAATGTATTGATTCCACATACTTCCTTTTCTAACCTGCTGTAAGGTGTTTCATCATGTGGGACATCATGGAGATCTTATATTTGTTACTTAACATACATTGAAAGGTCTGACTTCTCTTTCTTGCTGGCTTTCTCAATGGAAAAAGCTGTTGTTAACATGTCTTGCGTGTCAGAGATCAGGCTGTTCATGATGGCTTACGAAGCTTTGAACGTACATAGTAATAGAGAGGAATGGCAAACTGTTATATTAATGTAGCTGAAGCACAAAAAGTGAAACTACTGACCTTGCTAGCTCTGCATTTGGGGAAAATGTTACTGCAGTGAATAGAGTAACTTTACCTAGTGTTAAACAGAAGTCATTCTGAATTTTGGTTTGTGTGTTTTGCTCTGCTTACATAAATGTGAATGCCTGAGAAGAGCTGGGTAAAATGCTAAAGATAGTTGTGATTTTGCATGTCAGGATTTTTTCTGTGAAAATGTTACTTTTGGACAAAGAGGCCAATAAGGAAATAAAAGCAAAAATTATTTCCATGGGCTCTTAAGTCACTGAAAAAGCCTTTGTTGCTCAACTTTGTTTTCTGAAATAATGGCCTTCTAAATGAAGCAACCAGACAAAGCCTTTACTATTGCTTTTGCTTGGGACAGCATCGGTATTCTCTGAACAGAACCAGCAGGTATCCAATAGGTGATTCAGCACAGCTCTTGACCTTCCTCAGACAAAAGCTCCTATGAGTTACAGTGCCTGGTTCCTGGAGTATACAAAAGGAACTGCAAAAACATATGGCAGGAGATATTAATAATATTGTGTTGAGAGGTATGTATGAGCCACAGGGAGAAGAAAAATGCTTAGCTGCTTTTCATTCTTTTCACCCAAATCAATATCAAAATCAGCCTTGCAGGGAAGCATATGGGAAGATACTGCTTATCAATGGGCTGTTTCCAGGCTCAGTGATGTTATGTGCCTGCTCAAGGCCCTTATTCCATGTATGTGATTCCTGCCCCGTAGGTGTTTTATACAGACTCTTCTCTGTGTGTGGCATCGTGCAGCTGCTGCCCAAGGAAAGGCTAAAGAAGTTGGGGGCAGAGGTGCCAAGGTGCCATGTTTGGCCAGACAGCTAGCTGTGGGTTTGCATGGCTTGCATCACTAAGTACAGCCCAGAAAAAAATGCCCTCTGCCTTTTCCACAAAGGAAAGCCCACGCACTCAAGCCCAGCACTGTTTCCCAGTCCCACACTGAGTCTCTGGAAGCAGTCTCCTTTCACCTTGCCAGCAGGCACACCGCTTCCTCAGGGTGCTGCAGTGCGGGGAGCCTTCTGGGGAAGCCCATGCTGTGGCCATTAGCACTGTGCCAACAGCAGCCTCTGCAGATAACGAGAAGCCCTTCTGCCTTGCTGCTATTAAACTGCTGCCTTTTCACGAGAGGAATCCTGAAATCTTCCTCAAACCTAAACAAAAAAGTCAGCCTTTTATTCGTTTCATCATTATCTAGGGCTGCCACATTCAAATGATTCTCCAGCAGTCCCTTCATTTCCGAGTGCACACGTCGAGAAGGGATTGGAAGCCTTTTGATTAAGAATAAGAGGTGATGACACTACAACCAGTGCAGGGTTGTCATCATTACCGTGTACCTGCACTTCCACAGAGCTCTCGCTCTGGGTTGCCTCTGATATAAAGCTGCTGTACTCTGTGCCCTAATTGAATGGAACTATTTTATAAACACGCATTCCCTGAATCCCAGAAAAGATCCTTTTAGAGGGGAAGATATGGGGAGGGTGGTGGGGAGGTGAGGAGCTAGAGGGGCTCAGTTCCTGGTAGACCAATTTTGTCTGTAAGAAAGATTTCTTTGTTCCCTGCAAAACTGCTTGCCATCTATGAGCAGCTATCATGGGGATATTTTCCCCCTACAAGTCAAATGAACGATCTGACCACCCACTTTTAATCCTGTGATTTTCTGCTTTTGGCCTGGATTACAAGTCACCTATGGCCACCTTTAGTGCATAGCAGGTTGCAAGTTTACACAGGGCACCTAAGGAAAAACATCTGTTCCTCCCTGGCCTTGTTTGTTAACTGTGCATGTCTGATAATTTAACTGTCTGACTTGGTCACACTAGTGACCTTTTGGTAGCAACACAGGGAAGAAACCTGCCATCTACCCACCAGGATGCTCTCATCTGTCTTCTGAGATTGTACTAATGCGTACATCCTAAACCAACACTGCTTATCATGGGAGCAACACCACAGATGACTTGTGAAGCAGTGTCCCTCTTTTCAAGCTCTATGTGCTCATGCTCTGGAATCTCCGCTAGTGATTTACTGTTTTCCAGGTTAACTTTTAAGTGCTGATTTTGACCCATATTTCTCTCCTGGCTATTTCTCTACTGCCATGCAATATAACTGCAGCTGTAGTGAAGTGCTGTGCCTCAGCCTGGAAGGATGCAGGATCTGTGCTGGGCCAGTGCCTTCTTGGAAACTGGTCTCACAGTTGCAGTTCAATAGTTAAAGTAATCCTCTGCTATCTGTGTGTTCAAAAGTGAAAGGCTTTTATTGTTAAACAAGCTTTCCCTGGAGCCTCCATTTTAGTAAGAATTCGCTAAAACTGCTATATGATGTTATATTAATAGACAACAAAATTATGGCTGATTCCTAGTACTATTTCAATAGCTATGTATGAAATTTACTGCATAAGGGATGTTGAGTTAAAAGTGGTCAGAGGAGTTACTTTTATCTTGGCTTACATATAGCATTTCATTTACACCTGAACACAGGGTGAATTATCATCCAGAGGAGTTGAGAAGGAATCTCTTTTCTCCAGGAATGGCAATTATATTTGATTAGGTACATGGGAGCTTTTTCCTCTCCTGGCCAAGGAGCCGAGGGCAGTGCTTTGAAGATACCCAGCCTCATGATCAAGGTGTAAAGCATAATGACAAATGTGAAGTTCCTGCAGGGTCAGAGTCAGCTACAATAGTTCAGGAGAGAGGGCATCGGACTGGTACTTAAGAGGCTTGACTTGACTGCCCTGTTCTTCCACTGGGCTGCAGGACAAATCACTTCCTTTCTGTGCCACAGTTTCCTTATCTGTGAAATGATGGTAATGAGCCTTTCTTCCTCATTTTCCTTTGTAATCGCTCCAAGAGCTGCAGGTAAAACATGCTATACAAGTACTTGGTATTACTGTGTTTGATTTGTGGGATTTTTGTGTGATATCCTAATGCAAGGAGTTGTTTCAAATTTGCACACAAGCTCAAGGACTGTGGTGTTTGTCATCCTGCTGTTAACAGCTTTTCCCTGAAATCATTTGGATGTATAGGCACTAGTCTGGGTTTGTTTTTGTTAGGATATCTGCAGCCTGCAATCTTAGTGCAACAGGATTTGTTAGTCAAGCATAGCCCTTGAACAAAAGCACCCAGGGGATGTGCCTTTTTAGATGATTTCATTTGCACAACGGACCCCTCGTCCTTTTGCCTCTGGTCTCTGTTGGTGCCCTGTTGAGAGGCATCCATGCCTGTGGTCATCAACAGTTTGCCAACATGAGGAGGAGGAGGAAAAAAATCACATTGACATGTGTAGTAACCTAAGCCTCATTTCAAATGTGTTTGTTTAAGCATTGCTAAGGGTTCCCTCCTTCCCATCCCCATCACTTCTCCTCTCAACCTGTCTTTGTTTCAAGATGGGAAGAGGCTGCTGGTGGGGTGGGGGGGTTTCTGTGGTGGTGCCTGCTGTGATCTGGGCACTCTTTGTCTGACAATGTGTACAGAATCCTGGACGCTGTCTCCTCTTGCTAATGAAATGCACTGGCATGAGGAGTCCTAATTGTGAGGTGATACCCAACTCAGTGTGAGAGCAGGTGGGTGTGCATGATGCTCTTTAGTTTGGGTCATTGGAAGTGATAGATGCAGGAGGATGGTAGATTAGTTCCTGCTGAAACCTGAGAAGCTGCCTGTGTTGGCAAATGTCACCTGGTGCTCAGCAAATGCATTCAGACAAAATCGCTGAAATCTTGGATTTCAGGCCTAAGTGACCACTACAGGCACTAGTAGTTCCTGCTTGTGGAATAAACACTTGCTGAACACACTTCAGCATAATGACACTTTGTGCAGCAGGCAATCGCTCACCACCTCCTGCGTCTTCCCACTATTGTGACAATTTGAGCACTACCCAGGCCACAACTATGTCAATCTATTCTAGGAGTATGTTACTAATAAATTACTGAACTTCACTTCCCTTGACCAGAAGTCAGGGTGCAATATTTGCTTGTTAAATATATTTGAGTTTATTGTGCTGGTTTTCCCCTATCTATTCCCTGGAGCTGGTGAGCAGGGCACTAATTGGAGATGCAGGACTTGCAGCCTTTCCACTAGCATAATATGCAGACAGTGCTTGGTGCTACCAGTGACCTGAAATACAAATTTACTTGTCCAAGGCCATATGTTTCCTCCCCTTTTCCACTTCTCCAGCTCATCTGCTGAACACCATTAGCATTTTGAAGTAGGAACTGTGCAGTGTTGATCATTTATCCAGTGCTGTGGGATGCGAGATCTTGCTAATACAGTGAGGGTTTTTTAGTGGTAAATAGATTTTCAAGAGGTCCAGTGGCTGTACCTTTTCCTGATAGACAACACTACTTGGAGTGTGAGGACTGAAGCCAACTGTCTTGACACCTTACCAGTATGTCATCTGCAGTGGGATATTGTTCTGAGATTGGAGCTCTATGATGCTACTACACATTTATGCAAGAGGCCTGCTCACAGTAAGAGAATGAAGGTGTCTGATATGGAAAAATGAAACTGTACCTGTAAAACCATCACAACAAAGTGTGGACAATGGACAAAATTATTACTTCAAGATTGTGTGGATAACAAAACTGGAGAAATGCTTCTCCTGCATTTCATCAGGGCTTTCTGCAATATTTAACTCTGGAATCAAATTTCTCCTCCTGTTTTCAAAACTTAGAGAGCCAACCATGAAATTAGGAACGTGTCAACTGGAAATAAGGAAGCATTTGACTTTGACACTAAAATTAATTAAACTGTTATTACATTGATCTCTACAGCATCTGTTCCACTTGTATACAGAAATGCTAGTGTGCACTATGGGGCCATCTCATACTGGTGGAATTGGATGCTGTGATCAGCCATATGCTGATAAAATTATTCTTTTGTCAGCATGTCTGCCTGGAATTGCTTCAGGAGCTGGAAACATTCAAAGCAACAATGCTCAGTGCTAAGAGCTTAAGATTGCTGATGTGAAAAGGACTTTTGGTCTAGTTCCATACACCACATACACTTGATACCTCACATACAGGTTGGCGAGCCTGTTTCTGTGTAAGCTAAAAAAGGGCTTTTATAGCACTTGAGTTTTGAGACTAAACTTTGTTTACAGAATGGGGTATCACTTGTTTGTAAAGCTTCATCCAACTTTAGTCCAGTTAAATCTGGTAGTTTGTTTGCCACTTTGGAGGGATTGGGTCAGACCCCAGAGAAGTCAGGGTATTAGAAAGCTGACATAAAGCCCTTGCTGACTGAGCAGGTAGAAGGTATAGGTAATTAGGTTTGTTTGTTGGATGGTTCTTGGTGACCTCTCTGTGTTATGCTTGTGCAGCTTATAGATAGATCAATCACAGGCACCAAATTCCATCAGAATATAAGAGGTCTGTGGGGCAAATGACAGAGCTGCATTCATGCTTTGCTTTCCTCTATGGTTTGCATCCAGAATTTTCAATGAGTTTGTATTTCACTGTGCACAAAGAATCTGAGATCTGCCAAGTTCGGGGAAAAAGAAAAACAGACCAGCCATTGCAGTGGCTTGTAGAGTAATGATAAAGGAACTGTCTCAGTCCTCACATTATCTGCATTGCTCCCAGTGTGGTCAGCAGTCTCCGGTAGGGATTTAAAAAATATATAAATGTGATGACATGGGCCAAATGACATCCCTGGATAAATATACCCTGATGATGAGCACAGCCTCATCTGATTATCTGGGTACTGTCCATATATGTAATTAGTCCCTAAATATGCACCTGAAGCACAGCTGATACAAGCTTTTTTTAAGGAAAAGTGGCCATTTAAAATATGGGTATTGTGTTGGAGAATTTTCTTTTTGTGGTTTCTGATTACAGTTGAAAGCAATTCTCTTCAAGCCTTGAAAAGGATGTAATTATTTGCTTTTACAATTAAAGCCATAAAAGCATCTAGCTATTGTTGCATGCTCCCTGAAAACATGCTATCACTTTTGATGACTGTGATATTATTAATCAGTTAATTATCATCACCGGATTAAAATAAAAATGACCAAGTAAACACAAACGTCTTCTCTGTAAAGAATTCTCCTGAACACTTCTGAGTTTGCATGAGTGCTGTAGAGCACTTGTCCTGGCTGTGTTGCACCTCTATGCACAACCCAACCACTGAGTGCTCACACACAGCGTGTGCAGACCCAACCCGCAGCTCTGAAAGGGTGCAAGCCCTGAAAAGTTGGTGCTTTGTAACAACTCCATCAGATGTCACCACATGGTATTTGTCTGTCAGCAACGGCCAGCTAAGTGATTAGCTGACACAGCTACTCCCTGTATGGGTCACTGGCAAACAGACAGGTTCAAAAATTTAAGACATTTGTTCCAACTCCTCCCAAATGTCTTGCCTGCTTCATTCAACTAGCAGCTCAGCTGTCTTGTGCAGGCAAAATAACATATTGGCACTTAAAACAAGCTGTTTAAAAATAGCCTGTCAGCCCAGGGTGGGCTGAATGAAATATTGAGTTTTGTTTGTCTGGAGCGGAACCCTTTTGTCCCTCCGAAGAGCTGTTTGCTGCCTCTTGTAGAGTGCAAAGGAAAGGCAGCCCTGTCTTCCATACTGAGCACTGTGTGTCTCTACACTTGCACCAGTGCTATCATGAGGTTCAACAAGGCCAAGTGCAGGGTCCTGCACCTGGGCCAGGGCAACCAGCATTATCAATACAGGCTGGGAAAGGACATGCTAGAGAGCAGTCTGTTGGAAAAAGACTTGGGGGTACTAGTAAATGATAAGCTGGACATGAGCCACCAGTGTGCAGTGGTAGCCCAGAAGGCCAATCAAATCCTGGGCTACATCAAAAGAAGCATGGCCAGCAGACAGAGAGATGATCTTGCCCCTCTACTCTGCCCTGGTGAGACCTCACCTGGAGTATTGTGACCAGCTCTGGAGCCCTCAGCACAATGGAGCATGTCCAGAGGAGGGTCACAAAAATTATTAGAGGGCTGGAGCACCTCTGCTATGAAGACAGGCTGAGAGAGTTGGGTTGTTAATCCTGGAGGAGGCTCTGGGGGGACCTCATAATGACCTTCCAGTACCAGAAAGGGGCCTGTAAGAAAGCAGGGAAGGGTTTATTCAAAAGGGGTTTGTAGTGACAGGACAAGGGCAATGGCTTTAAGCTAGAAAAGGGTAGATTTAGGTTAGACATTAGGGAAAAGTTCTCTAATATGAGGGTGATAGATCCCTGGAATAGGTTGCCCAGAGAGGTGGTGGAGGCCCCACCCCCGGAGACATTCAAGGCTAGGCTTGATGAGGCTCTAAGCAGCCTGACCTAGCTGGAGACCCTGCTTATTGCAGGGGGGTTGGACTAGATGACCTTTAGAGGTCCCTTCTAACCCAATACATTCTATGAGTCTATATCGTTTCTTAACTCTGGCCTCAATTTTGTGTCCTGTTTTCACAGGACACTAGGAAAACCCACATCAGTCCATAAAGCTGGTTTTAAGAGACAAGTATAGCTTTTCTGTCTCCAGAAGTGCAGGTATCTGAATCCACACTGAAATGGTAAAGTTGTTTTCATCAAGGTGCATTTCAGGCTTGTCCCTCCCATCATCTTTACTCAAACAGGATTTATGTGAACTATAACCAAGGGATAGTTTGGCAGTTTAAAAAAGAATTGGTAGTAATGTCCTAGTCCTATAGATAAGAAGTGTAAATGAGTGTTATGATTGCAAGCTTTATAACAAGCCATAAAATCTACTGCCCAAGGACAGTAATAAGAAATACCAAAGAGGAGGAGCTACTGGCTTAAGAAATGGACAGCCCATTCTTGTTACAGCACAAGGAAAAAGCTTGTCTGCATTTCTTAATCAAAGTTGAATTTGGCATTTGGGAGGGTTAAAAGTTGCCTTCCATTTAACTTTTTTTTTTTTGAGATAACTACCCTAATGATAAGCTACTTCAAAGTTTCATAAGGGCCCAGTTTCTAGAATTGCATCCTCTACACTCAATGTACGTGACTCTCTCAAAGTGGTAATGGTTGGTGATGAAAGCTAAGTGACAGGCACAAGTTGATCCTGCTGGTCAAAAAAGTTGCATAGATGGGGGAAGCTAAAGAGCTTTTTTAATTTTTTTTTATATTTCCATGAAATATAAAAGAGGCAAGTATGACTGAAAGTCAGAGGATATATTTAGATATAACAGGATCATGTCCTCTGTCTAGTTTCCATGGTGTCAAACTCTTTGCGAAATCCTTGTATCATAAAAATAAAAGTAGACAAAAAGGTACTGGTTTAAACGTTGATTGTTGGAGGGGCCATAGGATAAGAAGATCTTGTCAACAGACAAAAAGAAGTATTATTTCTTTGTAGAATTCAGAGCACAAAAGATACCACTCAGTTGACCACAAACAAATACAAATGTTGCGATAGATGCCAAAGAATATTTTGTGCCCCGTGTAAAGGACATTACGTCACTTAGCATGGAGCTTAAAGCACCCCCAAAAAGGCCCACATTCGAATATTAAGGGCTTGACTTGAGGGTGAGAGAGCAAAGTTATTCAGATCCTGAAAGCAAAATGTTCTGTGTCATTTGCCTGAAAAAGGCAGCAGCATCCCACTGAGGCATGGCAGAGGAAAATATATATACACCTCTTGTCCATCCGTTCTTCTGGCCCTCAGTTTAGCACCCCTTTTTTAATAAAACTTAGCAAAAATCAGTGGCTGTCTTTCAAAGTACCTATCTTTCTCTCTTCCCGTGAAAAATGGGAAAACTATGAAACCCATTCATACTTTCTCCCCTTTTAAAAAACCTGAAGAGGTGAAAATTTATCAGAGGATGCATCACTGCTTACTTCAATGTGTTTGTGAGGCTGAAAGCAAAGATGGCCTTGTTTTGATGAAGCTTGTGTATGTTCCACTGCAGTATTTTAGCAGTCCTGTCCTCGAGACTACTGAGACTCCTTGAAGTTACACAAATCTTTGGATGCCAGGGTCTCTGTAATAACAAGTATGGCTCTGCACACAGGCTAATTGCTGCTGAAGTGAAACGAAGCTGGATTATTTCCTGCCGGAAAGTGCTTGAGATGCAGCAGAGTGCATTCTGCATACAGAACCGTTAGTGTGGGTTTTACTGTTTTCCACCCCGAATACTGAAATTGAGGCAGAGCTGAAATTGTTCAGAGGCTGAACAGAGAGGCACAGACTACAGGGGAAAAGAGGTGAGGCTGGTGACTCCATGAGATACATCCATTGATTGGCAGATTGCTTTGTCCTACCAGCATGCATTGCCTGGAAAATTAACTACCTAAATGACATGACTTTCAAAGGACTTTTTTTAGCATGTTCCTCAGCTGGTTTTTTTGGTAGAGGAAAAATTTGGATATTAGCCAAAACTATGTATTCCTGTAATGGCAAAATGTTATTCAAGCACCATTACTAATAACAGCTGGATTTGGCCTTGTGTGTTTGTCCTATGCTCTTCTCTGTGCTCTATGCCACTCATTGCTGGATCAGATGTTACACCCCCCATTCAGAAAACAAGAGAGGCATATTCACATAAGCTCTAAAAACTCAATTAATTGTTAATTAGGAAGGGATAGAGGAGACAGCCGTCTGTCTGTCTTGATGAATTCTTGCAAGAAAGTCTAGCCTCAAGTATATTTAAATTTTTACTGCTAAGTTAAACCCTTGCACGGGGTGGGGGAACAAAACAAAAAACAACAATGCTGACAGGTCCTTACGTATAGTAGCAAACTCTGCCATAAAGATGTTGCATGTTATCAATAATCCTCTTTTTGCCTGCATCCGTGTCTTTCTAAAGAGAAAGGGCTTACTGACTGGGTAAATCTATTTATAAATTTTGTCTTGGCACAAGAGGAACATATCAACAATGCAGCGGAGATCTGGGGAGGCAGCTGCAAGCAGCAAGCTGAGTGTCAAGGCTGGGCATTTAAATTTTCTGTCAACCCTCTAAAAGAGGGAATGGGGGGAATTAGGCAGGAAAAAAAGCGCTTTCTTTTGAACAAGGCAGGGTCAGAGGAGTTACAAAAGATTGAGTAAACTGTCACATTTGGCTCTCTGAAGAGCTTTGAAAGGCCTTCACATACTACTCACCATTGGACAGAGTCATCAGAATGGGGAACCAGGGTGTGTGCATATTTATACCATACAGAGGCAAGCGTACCATGACAGCCCCAGCTGATAAGGATAGCTCTTCCTGGGTTTTGATGGTACTTCTCTTTGAATAAAACAATGGAAGGGTAAAGCTGGAAGGAGAAGAGAGATGATCTCAAGGAGGACGCTCACTCTTTTCCCCTCCATGTAATTTTAAAAGGATGTTTTTCTCTGAATATGTTGTGGTGGATTTCACATCTGTTCACTTCTAACCACAGTCTTACAGAGAGGATGATGGATTTATTTCATCAACCACAAACTGGCAAAAAAAGTTGAAGTCCTGTCATTTACCATCTTTTCATATTCCTGATACTCCAGTAGAAATTGGACTTTTTCCCTTTCAAATGGTGAGAGATGACAGTGCTCCTTGATGTTCCTGTACACCTGCAGCTGAGCAGTACCAAATAATTGCTGTGATTTCCCAGGTCCTTGACCCATTTCCAGACCGTGTAATAGAGAATAAACTCACCTAGATATTTTAGTGACCATGTTACTATGATTTTTGTTGTCTCCTTTCTGCAGTTACTTTTCACAATTCATTGCATGCACACCACATGTACCAACACTGAGTTGCTGTGTGCTATGAATTACCACTTCAACTCTGCCTGCAGACTTTCATTATGGTTCTTTTCAACCCTACCTGTACGTAGTCTCCCTCTGGAAACGCTGAGCTGTTGATGATAAACATTTCACTTTTTTTGATGGGGTTAACAAAATGATGTCTTAATGGAGTGCGCGTAGAACAAAATAAGGGTGCACTGACACAGTGCGTAGTCAGTGATACAGCTCTGGGAATGGTAAGACAGGTGTTTGGGTTGAGGTGAGGTTGTGTGCTCTTAGCTTTACTTTTCTTTTTTTGGTGCCTTTGTTGCTTCACAAATCCCACAAGTGTTTCACAATGAAGTACTTTATGTATTAGTATACCTTGGGCAGGATTTTTTTTTTTTTTTTTTAAAGACCTCACTATTGTCCTAGAAATGTTTGATTTCAGGCCAGGGCTGAATGGTTTTTAAAAATCCCATTCTGAATGTATATGGCTGTTCTCTGTTACATGGATGTTGAATTTTCCTCCTCTTACACCCAAAGTCTAAAGTTTACTCAAAGCAGAACAGCAAGGATCACATCGCTCTCATGAAAATATCTTACTACGTGCAACCAATAAGTAGGTCACTTATCTGAACAGGATACTGTATAAGTAGCGTGTTTGCCACAAGAGACTTATGAGCAAGTCCCCTATGGTGCATATATAATAGTCTGACGGTCTGATTCAATTCCCACAGATGTTTAAACTAGACCTCGGTTTAAATGGAGATGGATCAAGGGGTATGCATCATGTATGAACTATGGATGTGTCTTTTTCCACAAGGGCTTACTGAAGTAACTGAGGATGTCACAAAAGGCCAAAATTGATTGTATAAGTTCACTTTCAATCTTCACAAGCCATTTGAATGATCCAAACACATTCCTCCAGAAAACGCAGGGTGTGCAGGGGAGGAGAATAATGCATGTGGCAGCATTAGCTCGGGACATCGATGAACTGTTCAAATCTTTCAGGTGACCTGACTATGACCCTTTTAGCAACTAAAGAGACATGAGTGTTTCTTTTACATTTCTGTCTTCATTCTTGGCTGGCAGTGTGGCTCAAAGTTATGGGGAAGATGATAAAGAGAAATCTTAACTAAAGCAAAGAAACACTGAAAATCTTGTTGTGGAGGTTGTAGTTTGGCCAATTGTCTGCTGACTGCTTTTCCTAATGGGGCATATTACATCCAACAGCCCTGGGAAAAAGAGTTGCACTTTGGGGTCTGGGAGCTGTTAAGCTTCTCTTCTAGTGCTGTGTATTTTGGAAGCACTAGAGAAAATCTCCCTCCCTCTGCAGTGAAATTCCTCCTAGGGAAGAGCATGACCCAACATGTTTAAATTTAAACTTTGACATGGCTTATGTGAAGATAACCTTTGACTGCGAGGACCCAGGAAAGTGCTCACCACGGGAGTTATCCAGATGAAATCCCAATGCAGAGCTTGCTTCCCTCTGAGTTTTGAAGACTGACTTTAATTAGGAGGTGCCTTTGATGGATTCCACCAGCACCTCTTCTCCCAGAGGACAGAAGTCAGGCCTGTGTGGCTAGTGGGAGATCAGTTATGAAAGCTGAGACTTCAACTATATTGCACTGGAAAATCATAAAGAAGGGGACAGCAGCATCATTAATTTAGAGCTATTTACAGTGATAATTAATTGAGACAGAGAAAGGACTGGCACTAGGGAAAGATTGTTCTGTGGGGACAAGATATTTCTGAAGTTCTCATTACAGGAATTGCCTTTCTCTGGAGATCTGGTTTTCAACAATATAGTACATTGTTTTCAAGTCATTTTAAAAAACAAACAAAACCAAGAAAAAAAAATCCACCAGAAAGAAACAGCTCTTTGCCCTTTGTTTAATTGCATATGTTTAAAGTCTGATTTGTCAGTCTAAGGTAGAAGAGTTGAGCACTGAACAGAGCTGAACAAGACCAGACTGCCTGGCCGTACACTTTCTGCAACTATCCATTTTTTTTAAAGGGACAGGAAATGCATGTGGTTTTATTCCCCTGGGCATCCAGGCTTATTTGATTTCAACCAACATAAAAAGGAAGAAAAATTATTTGCCTTATTAGATACTGTGTATATCTCCTGTCTGTGTCCTCATTTCTCACCTCATTGTAGCTCTCCCTACTAGCAATACAGGTTTTGCACAGGTCTACCTTTTGCCCTTGGTCTTTGCACAAAATTTCAGTGCTGAAAAATATGCTTTAACCAACTCTTCTGGTTAAGGTGTAAAATTAATTGTGATTTTCTTTTTCTTGCCTGGACTAACATACTTTTCTTCAAGGAGCACCCTTTAAATCTGTGTACAAGAACCCTGGGTGCCATCACCACAAATACTGTGTATGTGGTGTACTATAGAGCAGGAACAGGTGACCAGAGCCTTCATTAGATTGCAGATTTCCACATTAAAGTGTACACCAGCAATTTCAGCCTCAAAACCACTTCTGAAAACAGTTAAAAGGCACTGAGAGCAATAAAATATTAATCACTGGCAGTTTTAAGAAGGAAAAAGTATTTCCCAAGGGGTATCTTGTGGTGCTACATCCTTGCCTTATGCACAGTTTCTTACCTCTTCCTTCCTCATTAGGTTGGCATTGGGATAAAAGGGCAGAATGGGTCAGGAGGTCCCGTTCCAAGTAATTAGAGAGTTGCTGCTTTTATCTAAGTGTACCTTGTTAAAGTATATCAGTGTCAGCCAGGTTAATTGGAACTTTAATACATAATTGATGCTAATTTATGGCCCTTTTTGTTCCAGGATGCTCATGCGGACCCCAAAGTCAGGATACAGTTTTCTTGTTATTAATTATACACTGAAAACCAATATCCCATTGGGAGAAGACCCACAACTTATTATAGTTGCATAGCTTTGCTGCCCCTAAACCCCTTTGTTCACTAGTGATTTTCTTTTCTTAAAAAGATCCTACTTAGCCTCACTTTAAAAAAAAAAAAAAAAAAAAAGTTAATGTTTATTTCTGGTTTTACCAGAAGGGTAGGACTCTAACTCTATGGCTGACACTGTTGTTCCCACAAAGTGATCAAATGGACAAAATATTCATGAAGAGAAAATTAAATGTTATCACTGCCTTTTAGTAAATTTAAAGGGTGAAGCCAGGGCTGCACATTGGTTTTCCAGGTGGATACTCCAGAGGAGACACCTAGAAAAGGCAAATGAGGGCTGAGTATGGTGCACCTTTGAGACACATTGTTTTCGCTGTTTGAAGTTTCGGCTGCCCTGGGAAGTAGCAGCTTTCCCCAGATAGCAATATTTAGTGTAACTGGACAACTGAGCTTCTCATAGTGACATTTCATCTGAGGCACCTGGGAGCCTGAAACTTATTCCTTCATCCCATGGTGAGCTGGAAGGGCAGCAGAGGAGGTGAGGGTCAGTCTGCAGTTCCCATGTAAGATAGGTAGCCACTTAAAAAAAAAAAAAAAAAAAAAAATCACAGGAGGTATAGTGTGACCAGTTTGTTCATTTTCCTTATGGCCTGCATGTCTCAGAGTCTGGGATTTCAGTGCTTGTGCAGGCAAAATGTGAGGAATACTTTTCCCTCTTGTCAGTTTAGCTTTTAGTCAGATTTTCTCTCCCAAGGGTTCTTCCAGCACCTAAGTATAGCAGGGTTTGCACAGATAATATAGTTTTATCAGATATCCCTGCTTAGTCATATCCAAAAATAATGCCACTTCTGGAGTTAACGATGGCCCTACAAGCATACTGCAAGTTCACCTGCTCCTGTATGTCACCAGATATTTGAACTCGTTAGATCCAATATGTGTACAACTGGTTCTTCCTTTAATTTGCTCCTTGGTTCACTTTGTTCTCTGGAAATCAGATGTGGCATAACATAACATACCTGTAGTAGGTTATGCTGGAACATGACACAACATGTGTCAAGTTTCTTTTGAACCTTTCTGAGATCAGGTATCAGTCAAAATGAGGTCATTTTAATTATCAATGATTAATTAATTAGATGATTGTTGGACAAATGAATCCAAAGATTATATAGCGCTCTTGATCAGTGTCTGCAACACAGAAGAAAACTTAAGATTTTAAGTGGAATGAATGGAAAGATTGGTGCTCAAACTTTCAGCTACTCATATGACATTTGTGCCACACTTCAGAGGGTTGAAAATGATGAGGTGAAGCATCATCTCAGTACAACCTCATGAACAGTGGCAAATAATTAGGGATCACTCTGCATTTCAGAAATTACTTCTTGATTTAAATATATTTCTACCCCCTTGTGGTTTCTAGATGTCCAAACTGAACTATTTTTATTCATAGTGCTATTTAGAGATTTGAGTGCCATGCAAAGCTGGTCTGTCAGCAGTACGTGCCCAATTAGCCCATGTGGGTTCTCCTGCTGATGCTGCTGGCTGGTTTGGTTGGGGACCTCTAGGACAGAGTGATGCTGATCAAATTGAAGGCAGCACTGATCACAGAAGGCAAGGTGCAGGCATTGGAATGGGGATGTTTTGGCAGCAGAAAAAAATCATTTTGGTCAGATCTGCTGTTTTTAATGATGCCTTGTGTGTTCTGCAGCTCTTTATATGCCAGGGCCCTGACAGCACTAATGGTCCTTTCTGGCCCTGAGCAGGCCAGTGACCCCATTTCAGCCCAATAGCCTGTACACAACTCAAGTGCTTGTGAGCCAAATATTGTACATAACCTGAAGTGTGGCCAAACTTTGATAAGACAGCATTTTGGAGACCAGTTTACCCAGTGGGGAGCTAAGGAGATGGCAATTCTTTGCTTTCTTCAGTATTTCAGCTGATGCAGCATTTGCTTTTGCAGCATGTGAATTATGAGCTTCAGATGAAGGTCCACTGTGGCCCCAGGTGTGATGCAGGACACAGTGAGAGAGAGCATGAGGAAAGCCTGGAGGTCAATCCATGGCTCCCATCAGGAATGGAAAAATGCATAGGTACTAGTGACATCCAGCTTCTGCAAAATGATGAGGAGTTTAGGCCTTTCAGTAACAAAACTACATTTGTGAGTGCCCACTCAACAGAAATTGTGTTGGCAACTGTGACAGAGGAAAGGGGGCTTGGCAAGTTGATTAGGCTCAGTGTTGCCTGGCTGGGCCCATGGGCCAATGTTTAACGCATCAGTCTCCATGTGACTATAACCACTTGAACTAGATTCTTTGCACTCAATGCTTTTGGGTGCCAGGCTACACTAGGTAAATCTCTTCAAAAAGTTTGGGCAGCTCTAGGTAAGAGCACCTCAAGCAGTTCTGATAACTGACATGACATTGCACTGTACTTTGCTATCTAGTGTTTCAAATGTGGCACAAACTGGGTGCTTTTGGAAATTAAAGGCACAGCTCAGTATTTGGGGGGGGGGGGATGTTTAAGGAATAATATGAGTACCTAGAAGCATGCTTTCCAAGAAGGATGAGACTGAGACAAATACCCTTAAAAACTGAAGCAATCCTGAGGTTATAAGGATTGCACAAAAATCTCCCTTGGCTTTTTCTTTCCTTATTCTTTCTTGTCTGAGGATTTCATGAGAGAGGACTGAGTGGAATCGATTAACCTCACAGAAACTCCAACAAGACTTAGTATTCTCAAAGGAAGGTCACCAGGTTTCAGTTTGTGCCAGCACTCACTGTCCTGAGGTATTGAAGACTAGGGAGCTGGAAGTGAACCTTGGTCTCCAGCAAAGAAACTAGCAAAATCTGCCAAGCGATTTGAATAGAAATTGATGTGGCAGTAATTTTTTTCTTTTTTTTTTTTTTGGAAGTTGCTTCTGTTTTCAGGACTTTGCTCACCTCAGAAAGGAGGCTGGGGAATAATGCCTCACAGAGCTGACTTGCTACTGCTTAGTGCCACAAAATAAACAGAATGGGGAAGGCAGTGAGTGCATTAGGGCAAGGGAAATAAAGAAGCATTTCTAACCTCTCACAGCAATAGGCAGCAGGGCACATAATGAGCTCTGCTGCACTAGTGTGAACTAAGGGAGTTTTTTCTTTCCCCACTTCCCTCCTGATGCTGCATCTACGTGTGCCCCGTGGCGAGCAGTCAGCCAGGGTTAGTAGCAGATAACCCTGTCTTATCAAGTGCAGGGTCTGATTTTAGAAGTTTTTATTGGATTTGATTGGAGGATCTTAGTCTCCCAAATGGGTGGCTAAGAAACCTGCAGAACATCAACTTGAGTGGAGCTGATTGGTTTGTTTTCAAAGCTGGGCTGGAAACTGTCCCTCATCTTCATTTTACCTGCAGCATGGCTCCTTAGGTGAGGAGCCAGTGCTGGAGTAAATAACTCTTAAGAAAAACAAAGCCCCTGTTTTCCTGTAAATGTCCATAGTAATTAAAAACAACCAAATGAGTTGTCTGGCATAGCCTCAGCTTTGCATCTATACAGATGCAAACTTGGCATAACAGACAGACTGGTGATGAGAATTTCCTTCCTCTCAGACGTTTCTCAGCTCTTGCTGTGAGTACCTGCTTGTGCCTACTGTCCTTTGCACTGTGTGTACTGTTTTATTCATCTGATGAATAATGAGAATACTATTGACTCATGAGTCTCTTTACCACAAAGAATGTGGAAAAAGTACCTCAAGGTTGCCTGTTTCTAACCAGGCCCCCAAAGAAGCCAAAGGATCTTTATATATATATATATGTATATTGTTTTAAGGAAGAGAATAAACAGGTTCACTTGTTAATAAACAGTTGACTTCAGCAGCGACTGAACAAAACTAGCTAATCGGAGCTCCCTTGGGAGGGACAGCAAAATTGGGAAGGGCATCACTGCTTGTACCAGGAAAGTAGCTACTCCTATAGCTCCATCACCTGCTAGAAACACTTAAAGAAAATGGGAAATACTCTCCTTCCTGGGAGCGGCCCTTCCCAATCATCACTCTGCCTATGGAGAGATCCTTTCCAGCTGTTGGATGCAGTTTTATTTATTTATTTATTTATATACCTCAAGAACATTTAAATTATGAGGCTATGCTTGCCACACATGGCAGAGGCTGCTCCCTGGTGTTTTTAGCTTCTTGTTTTTTAAATGATGCTGCAGTTGCAAATCAATAAGGTTGACTTTTTTTTGTTATTGTTTTCCTGGTCACAAGAGTCCAGTGGATGTTTCTGCTTCCACTGTTCTGCTTACCTGTTGCAACATATTTGCACTAATGGGCACCGATGGTGCTGACAATGCTACAGGCATCCGAAACTGCCTTGTGCTTGAGTGTGACAAGGTCATGTGCAACTTGGCAAACACTGGCTTTGTAACTCTAAAATATTCAGGTGCTATACATCACCCCTCCAAAGCTATTCACATTCAATCAGTAGGGATGTGCTTTATTTCAGACTCACACATTTCTTGTTGTAAGCATCGCTGTGTATGTTGCATAGCACTGGTTTTAATTTTTTTTTTCAATCCTCCAAAGAAATGAGTGGGATCGGGGTTTTATTGCATCTATATTGACAAGCTGAGCCTATAAGTACTTTCTAACAGCTATGCTTTCAGCTCCAAAACCAAATGTATCTTGAAGATGTTCCTAGGAAATACCCAGTGAAATGCCATCTGAACCTCACGCTTCCCAAAAGAGTTTGTAGCTGCTGCATTGCAAACCCAAAGCTAAGTAGCAGAATTCGCAAATGTCCCTGTAAATGCACCGTTAATTCTCTGTACTTAGTTACTGCAAGAGGAAAGCAAACGGTTTGGTGCCATCTGCCTACACGGGAGCCAGGGCGGAGCGGCGAGCCCGGAGCGGCGAGCCTGGAGCTCCCTTCAGCGGCCCGAGCCGGGCAGTGCACCGCGCCTCGCCCTTCGCCTCCTGGGGCCTGAACTCGCAGCAGCTTGGAGAACGGTGAACAGGGAACTGGGATTATCCAGCGCGCATCCCGGTCAGCGTAGCGCTGCTGACAGAAATCCTGTTTTTCAGCGGTGTTGACCTGAATCTTAAAAATGAAGTCTGTGAAAGACGGGAACGGATGTCAGCTCTCCCAGCTTCCACCTAGTAACTAAAAGACCAACCTTTCCTGTATTTGCACTGGGGTCCTTTGTTAGTTGCAAGTCTGGACTTGAAACACACACACACCCCCCCAGCTGAGCAGGTTCTTCTGCTTGATTTGGAAAGCAAGTGCCTCTTTAATGCTAAACTCATAGAGCTGGGACTGCTGGGACTTGGAACAGCTCTTTCCTTCCTTGGTCAAGAGGGTTACAAAACCAAATGTGCTCTGTTACTGTGTGCCTCCAGCCCAGGGTAATGGTAGACCTTAAGACCCAAGTATTTATCTGTGGAGAGGAGAAGAGGCCACCCAAGGAGATGATGGGTGGAAGGAAAGGAATTATCTTCTTTCTACTGGGTGTGAATAACCCTGTCACTACAAAGACACACTGTAGGCCTCTTGTGTCTCAAGTGTGCTGAGCATGTGACTTGCTTGTTTCACCTTCCCTTTCCTTGCTAACTGTGGTGGCTGCATCTCAGGCATCTGGAGCACTGTAGCATATAGTCTCTCTTCCCGTTCTTGACTCCATGGGCAGATTGTGCTGACTTCTCTGGTGAAGTAGGACAGGTTATAGGACGATAAGTCTAGGAAATTGATATGTGACCTCTGCTTACCTGAGCCCATGCTTTGAGAATGGATGCTACTCAAGCCTCTCCTGCACACCACAGTGTCTGTGTATGTGGTGAGGTGGGGCAGATAGCAAGTTTGTATTCCAGCCTGTTCCTAGCAACTTGCGTATATTGTCATCAAGTCCTTGGTTTGATTTTGTAGACTCTTTGTGCTTATACATCTGAATATTGGGGAAAATTGTTACAAGCCTAATCCTTTGTAACTTACCCTGTCTACTCAGGGCACTTAGGAGCTCCCAAGGAGCTGCCTGCTACTGCGAAGCCTTAACATCGAACTTTCAAAACATACAATTCTGGAATTAAAAGTGCTTGTTAAGAGCTATGTGAATGGCCAGAGCAATTTTGAATGGAAATATTGACAAAACCTGACTGAGTTATGTGTCTGCAGATAAAAAAGCTTGAGTTTCAAAATCTTGTATTGACTTTTTTGGGTTATAATGAAAAAATGTCCTTCTAAGATTTCTTTTCCCTCATAGATGCCATACAAATGTTAGATTTGCATCTATTATTCATGGGAACTGTTTAATTTTTGTTAGGTTTATGTAACATCTAGTATTTGGCCTGAACCTTCTGGGTGATGAGTATTACTTAAATGTAATTCTTGCCTTTTTTCTTTGACAAATAATTTTTTCTTATTTTCACACACCCCTTTCTGATCCTTAACCTTGAGTCTAGCATACCAAAAGTGTTTGCCTTACTGAAGTTCCTATTTCCCATTAACCACTAAAATTCACGCTGCAATGTATGGCATCATAGACTTTTAAGGAAGTAATCTATACCACTGATAAGAAATTTTCAAAGGTCACTGATAAGTGTCCCTTCCTTTAATATCTTGATAAGGAGAATGTAAGTCCAGTCTCCCTGTACATTCAGGACAGATAAAAGAAAACCAGTGGTCTGATTTGCTGGCAGACTATACTGAATTCAGACTGGTGGCTTGTATTCAAAATGTTTGATTTCTGCATCAAATGCTTTGGCTGTCTGGTCCCCAAAAGTTTTTCTTTGCCATCCTTCACAGGGATGTGATGGAAAAATACTGATAATGTGCAGGCATATTAGAGTGAACATGTGAATCTGACCCCCCCCATATTATAGATTTCTTTTTGCATTTTAGAAGATAATGAATGAATGGCTTCCTCAGGAGGAGAGACCAGTGCCTGGCTTTGGAGGAGAATCTAAATTCCCTAAGTCCCAGGAGTGCTCAGGTCTTGTGATAGAGCGCTCTGCTTCCAGCACACTTTGGGGAAGACAAGTTGCATGTGGTAGCACATTCAACAAATGTGAAGGAAATCAGCAGCAAGTCTAATTGGTGACTTTGAAGGATGAGGGAGCTGTCAGGAGAGAGCAGGGGATAAGATCTTGACAACGTTGCAACTTTCCATAAACTTGTTTTGTTTAATTCCATGGTTTTGAACATATGGTCTATCAACTCCTCAAGAGCATTTAAATTACATTTCCTAGTGACACTAAGGGATATGTTATTAATGCAGGATGGTGGGAGGTGTGTTCACAAATCCGTTTATCAGATAATGGGATTAACACACATACCTCCCGAGCACTGCTTTAAAAAACTTACTTCTAAATCTACATATTCAGCGACTACAGCAGCCACATTACAGCACAACAAATGAAAGTGCTGGGCAAGCATTTCCAAGGCCTTCTCTCACGGTTCTGATAATACAGCAGCAGCCTGAAAGGGGGGACAAGCTCTAGTGTTACCAAGTTGATTGGAGGATGTGAGCTCCTGAGCTACTGATAAAGTGAAACAAAGGCAGAGATTGCTGCTGCGCTTGAAGCAGAAAAAAGCAGCACCTAAACACTGAAGGACACTGTCCTGGATGTACCAGCATCTCCTTTGCTTCTGATTTCAGCAGGAGAAAGAATGGGCCCAAGCAGAGAAGGGTAAAGATGAAGATGATGTTAAAGATAGGATTTGACCTAAACTTCACAGTTAACTTCTGCCATGTCCTATATACAAGTCTGGCCATGCCACAGCACTGGTGTATTACGACTTTTTCTGGTTTCATTTCTTACACCACCCAAATTATTTTTTCGGTTCTACTTTCTCTTATATTCTTTAATAATATGCAAGTTGTGGTTTGATGTGCTCCTTTTCTGAAAAGTCTAATCTCTAGAAGCAGTTCTTTGAGTTTAGTTTCATCTACTGCACTTTTACCATTACAAGCATTTTACTTTTTTTTTTGTAAAATAAAAGTACAGAAAAATGCATCAGGGACAGATTCTCTATGACTTAGGAAAACTGTGTGCGATTTCTACAGGGACACATACCTTACTTGGAATGAGCTTCTGTTTTCTAAGTGGCCAGCCACAAAGCTTATTGAAAAACTATTTCCATAGGCAAACAGTTTAATTCAAACTTTATAATTTTTTTCTCTTTAAAAAGAAATATCCTTGAAGGGGAAAAGAGCATGAGGCTTTTTTTCAGGAAAAGCAATCTAAGTTTTTCATTATTTGCTGGTAAAGACATCAAAAAAACTCAAGCTGACACTACTGAACCCGTAAGTGTTGTAAACACAACCTGTGGCTCTATAGCAGCAGTCTTTATAGCTCTCTCCTTGCTTGTTTCTTTTTTGCAAAGCAGAGATGGAGCAGTTTCAATATGCAAAGAACACCCCATTATTTGCAGAATGGCCTGGTTTCTGAGAGATGCTGGTCTCTACATGTGTAACATCCTGGCTTTGACAGGAAAGCCCTGCTAAAAATTCACCTTCCCTATACAACCTGCTGCATCTTCTTACCACCCTGCTACAGTTCCTACCTCCTATTCCCCAGGGTGCTGACAGTGCTGGTGGGGTAGCCATAGGTGGAGAAGACATGTCTTACCCTGACTTTGCTGCTAAAGCTAACATATCCAGCATATTCTAAGTTTAATGCTCTCACAGTGCATGTGCTAATGCCCACCTACTGTAGAACATGCACAAATTTAAAGATTAGTAATAGCACAGCAAAGTATATTGTGAGATAGGATATGGAGTTTTATGGAGGAAAAGGATTAGTAGATATTGCAAAAAGCTGCTGCAGTAAAAGAAGTGCTGAGATTTTAATAACCTAAGGTATTAAGTTTTTATCTCTGTTTTTCTAAAGCTCTGCGTCAAGGTTTTTTTGGAGCCCTAGGGAGGATTTACACACAGGCATCAGCTATTAATGGAATCTGTAAGCCAAGCAGAAACTCCAGGCATCCTGAGACAAGCCAGGCCCAAACTTAGTGGTGGTTCTCATCATACAAGTCCAAGGTGCAGGGTGGGCCATGGCCCTGTCAGGAGTCACTGTTCTCTTTTGGCTCCTAACCTTCAAATGTCAAGACAGACTGGATCTGTGCGAGTCCAGCATGTGCATTTCTGCCTTTGGACCATTTACTCTCGTTTTGCTGCTGCAAGGCCAAAACTGGAAAGAATCAACCTGGCATCTGTATAGGATCCAGAAGAAAACATCTTTGTTGCAAGCACTCACCTTAGCTGTGGCACTTGCACTGTGTGACCTGTTTCTCCTTCTGTAACTCTTCAGGGATCTCTACCTCTAAAAAAACTTCTGGCAATGACACTACAATGGTGTAACTACTAGTGTACACAGAGCTGCTGCTGTTCGTGTTCATGATGAGACTTCCCTTGATGACTTGTCCTCAGGAAAAACCTGTATGGAAAGTGAAAGAAATATGTTAAAAGACTCTACAGTTGCATGACCCAATGCTGAAGAGTACTGCTCTGACTTCAGGAGTAAAAGATATGTAGTATCTTTGTGAAGCTAAAACAGAATATTCTACAGATTAATCTTGTATTAATCATTAATTAGTTTATATCCCAGTACACACGTATTCCATGTCCAAAGGAACCAATAAGGAAAATTTTTTTGGAGAAATCTTTGTTTGTTTGATTTTTTTAAAGGCAGATTTTTTGAAGTATGACATGTAATTGAGGTTCTTAGCTGAGTGTCTGGGTCCAGTGAGATAAATAGAACAGCAGTAAGCAGAGATGGCAATAGATGAATAAACAAGGACAGGAACATTGGCCATGACTCTGCTCAGTTGACTCCCCACAACTCCCCAGTACAGCATAGTCAGGTGCTCCTAATGCCATTTGGCAACAGGCTCAGAGGTGTCCATCTAAGACCTCTCTGTTGTGCCAGCTGAGCAAGATGCTAGCTGCCATTGTGGCTGTCTACTGGCAAACGCAAACATTGCTTCTAGACATTTGTGCCACCCTGGGAGGAGGAGGACTGCTTGATTCTTGTTTTCCTTGCTGGGATAAACCTGACTATAAGGGGATACATTTAAAGAGCCAGCAGGACCCCTGTGCTGTTGGACCGTGCGTGTGCTGGAAGAACAAGGCCTGCAGAGACTGCAACTGCATGTGAAAGGGTGGCTTACCACCCCATTCTGATATGGTAGCACGGAGCCAAATGAACAAAAGCTTTTCCTTACACTCCCTTG
Source organism: Megaceryle maxima (assembly GCA_024605025.1). NCBI lineage: Eukaryota > Metazoa > Chordata > Aves > Coraciiformes > Cerylidae > Megaceryle > Megaceryle maxima. Next base: position 9,325 of record JANHGN010010262.1, on the reverse strand, counting down.
GTCTTGCTTGCATGGTCAGCCTGTGCCAGCAGCACATGGCCTCTGATGGGGGAGGACTGTAAACAGCAGTGAGAGTACCTGAGGAGCTCAAGGTGATCAGGCAGGAGCAATGGACAGTAAAATATGTCTGCAGAGAGCTTAAATCCCAGTACGTAGTCACCCTTTTCCTTTTTTTCTAGCCCAAACTTGTTTCTTCAGTTGTGATTATACCCTGACTCCCTCACAAAGAGAAAAGCGAACACTGCTCCCATGTAATCAAGCCCATATCGGGGTTTGTTTCTCTTTCCTCAGTGCATATCGCTCCCAACAAGCCGTGGGTCTGTGCAAGTCTGACTTTACTCAGATTGTTTTTTTCCACTAGATGGTGCTTGAACATCTCCGCACCGCACCGTGCGCCCAGCAGCTGCAGCTGCCCTTCTGCCGGCCACGCCGCTCCCTGCCCAGACAGCTCAGCTCGGGGCTTGGGGAGCAGAAGCGTCCAGCAGTGCAGGTTTGGCTCTTGGCCTGCACCGTGGGCTATCGTTAATACTACAGCTCTACTGAAAACAACAGCAGCAGCAAATTATTGCTTAGTGGAAAGTCTGAGACCCTGCGAGCGTATTCCTCGTGAGAGGATTCCTGAAGAGACACGCTTGTTTGCAGAGCACCATCGTGTTATACATACAGATCTATATATCATGAGGCAATTTATATGTCTTTGTTTTTAATTTGGAGGCCTGCAGCGTACCTGTGTTCCAGCATAAGCTTTGACCTGTACAGTTTAGCAAAGTAGTTTCCAAGATATGGCTGGAATCTGTTCTGATCCAATGCCATTTGACAAAGAAAATTAAAGAAACATCTGTTTCCTTGTATCTTCTGAACATCAGCAGTAAGCCTCCTGGGTATTTTTGAGTTTTTAGTCCTGTGTATGTGCCCTTCTCAACCTTGGCATATGCTAATTTCAACTGCTTTTCTACTGTGTATTTAGAATTCCATGGGTGAAATCTTAAAAGGTCTCTCAAAAATCTGTTGATGTAGTGGTCATTCTCCTGAAAGTTAAGATTTCTGCCAAAACTGCATTAGACATCCTTGAAAGCCCAGGCACGTTCACAGCTTGACAAGTGGCTCGCCTTCTGCCAGTGCCTTCTACCAGCACAGGCGTAGCTCGATGTGGGTGTCAGTTTTTTGACTCCACTTGTAAAGTGCTTAATTGTGCTTGAGCCTCCAAATGATCAGCTTCTTGTGCACTGTTTTACCCAGCGAAGGGTGTCCTCCTGAATGGCTCCTGCTACGTTAGCTCCCCCTATGTACTGATTACAGGGATAAATAACATCCTGGGAACTGCCCAAAGTGATGGGTGAGCTTTTTAGAGCCTGCCTCTGTTGCAGGCTTCAGTCACAAAAGGCATTGCCTTTTTTCTCCTCTTGTTCTCTGGTTATTTTGAAAGTGTGTTTTTTAGTTTCCAAAGCTAAGGGCAACATTGTTTGCTTGCCAATCAGCTGATTGGCCATTGTTCTTTTAAATCGCAGGGATTTAAACTAACGCTCTTTAACTGTTCTGGAAAAAAATAACTTTACAACTAGACTCAGTAGATAATGGCAGTGAGAAATGCCACTCAGTATTGCAGGAGGGATGCTTTTAAAAAGGTCTGTGGCTGCAGTGGCAAAAGAATGTTGACTGGCAGCCGGTAATGTAATGATCCACCTGATGTTTTGATACTGTTATAGCTGGTTTGTTAAGGGCACCTGAAGAGTCAGCTATCACACTGGAAAAGCAAGGGAAGAGTTATCCTGCAAAAGCTCAGAAACATACTACCATTTCAGGGTCAACCCCACAGTCTTGCTTTGCATTTTCAAGACTCACTTCTGAGGGAAAAGTACTCAACGATGTTGCTCAGCTTTGGTGTTTCCAAAGGCGTCTCAGTGGGTTAGATGACAGATCAACAAGGCTGAGGCTGTCCCCATGAGTTGAAGTATCTCTAAGTCCTGTCTGAATGTGGGGGAGACAAGTGCATTTAGGATTGAAGTCAAAAAAAGTCCAAGATTTGTTCAAAGGGAGGCAAGAAGTCTATCACATACCCAGAACACATCCTCCCCACGGAGTGCAGATGTCAGACAGACATCTCCAATCTGACTATTTAAATATTCTCACACTATTGGGTTTTTTTCCTATTTGTATGCATGGACAGGGACGGAAAAGGGTACTTCTGTTTTCAAATGAGGCTGAAGCAAGAGAGAAAAGTGTGATTAGTGCTTCCAAACTCTGTCTTCCATCTTTCTATTTGCCTGCCTGCAGTAATAATACCCACAGGGATTTGCACCTCTCAGCTGGAGTAGGGGAAGTCCTTCAAACATGAGGAGGAGGGGGAGGTGCATAGTTTCAGAAAATACTATAAATATAACTGCCAGGCTCAGGGTAGCACAGACTGGAGATGGTGATTTGAAGAGTTAGAAGGTGGGGAACAGCTGACCCTTGGGGATGACTCCGGCTACAAGGCAACAGCACTGCTCAGGATGAATGTGGATGTCAGAAAGAGACAGTGCAAACCTTGTAGCCAAAGCCACGTAGCAAGTTCTTGAGTGCTGGGTTGTGTTTCTTCAAAGACTGCCATCTTCTCCAGAGGGGAGTGCTTCATCTTGCAGTCAGTGCATTAGTCTGTCATCCCCCTTCACACCCTGCCCTTCCATGCTCAGCAGTGACTTTCTGAACCCTCTGATGCTCCTGTTTTTAAATGTATTTCCTTATTATTTTCCCCAGAGATGAATCTCTCTTGTCACTTCACTTCAGGCTATGTTGTAAGTTTTTGTTTCTTCTGTTATTCTCTGTAAGTGCTGGTGTGTAACTGAGCTGTCACAAGAACAAATCGGCAAAATAATTGTCTCTGACAGGATATTCACATCATGTAACTTCCAGTGTCTGGCACAGATATTTAAATTAGCCAGAAAAACTGCTATGAATCACAGAAAGGGTTTGATTTTTTAATCTGTTCTAGGTCTGAGTGCTACCTCCCCATCTTGTCTTGCCCTCAAGATCCCACTCCTACCTAACCCCAGTTTGGAGGCAGCTTTTGCATTGCCACAATGTCCAATAGAATATTTATTGAATCTGTGAAAGATGGAGAAGAAGCTATGAGAGCTGTCTCAAAACAAGCTTCCCCATTCCCACTACCCATAGTCATGCTTAGTGGCTCCTATTCACACCCAGAGATAGAGTTAAGGACCTTATTTAAAGGTGAGGCTGGTTAGTCCAGGACGTCTGGTTGGATTACCAGCTGTCCACCTGCCTACCTGCCTGTGCTGCTTGGAAGCTGGAATGGGTTGTGGATGAGCTCCAGCCCAGCTGCAGCCTCCAGCTCAACTCTTCGAAGCCAGGCAGAACTGGTAATACTGGGGAAGATATGAGAAACTGCGCTTCTCACATGGACATCTTAATAAGGCAGAAAAAATTAGTCTATCTGATTACATGCTGGCTTGTAATTTGTCCTGTTCTCCCTTCACTTTGATCTTAGAAGGAATAAAGACTAAATTTTATGAAGTGTGTTCAAGTATTTAACTATGCAATTAGGAAATGCAATTTGAAAGTCCTGCTAATTGCCTGTCTGCACCATTAGCCATTTAAATAGTTTCAGAATCTATCCCCTCAGTACTTGACCCTGTTTCTTAGAGCAACGTCCTTCCACTTGGGAGCCCAGACAGTACTCTGGGTACAGCAGCAAGTGATAGGGTGCATAGGATTCTGCCTGGCAGCCATGGGGTTTCTTTCAACTCCCACTTCATCTTCAGCCTCTGCATCCTCATCCTTCCCACTGCAGACAGAATGACTCTAGCCATGAGCGAAGGAAATACGTGGCAGTAATGCAGGGAGTGTATCTGTACTGGAAGGGATGGTTAGGAACTAGAAAGCCCTGAGGTTCCTTTTACTCCATCCAGCCAAGATCAGCTTCAAAACTATTGCCCTGAAGAATACTCAAGATTGACAACAGCTTCAGTGTCCAAATATACTACCTAAAACTGCCATCAGATTACACAGAGGGCTCTTTCAATGTGTCCCTTCATCTTAGTCTCCTTCCCTAATCTGCTGCTAGTCTGCTTTGTCTGTGTCAGGCCAGCTGTTCATATGTATGTATTTATATATACGTAAGTATATTCATATGTGATCGCATTATGACTATAGCAAATAGATTCAAGAAAGCCACCAGTCTCAGACAAGGTTTAGTAAGGTTTTAAATTGATAATTTTGTTTAGGTAACATAACTGTTGTTAATAGTATATATTGATGAGGAAAGAATTGTACCCAAGATTCATGTATTTTCAGAGAAGCTGATGGGGTACCTCAGAGTAGCTCAACACTTGTGGTTAATATCATGTGTAGAAAGAAGTAAAGATTTGTGATGTTCTTAGGTAGACTTTAGTACTAGAAAACTGCAAGCTACTAGCTAATTATCACTCTTATTAAATGTCTGTCTTAGTGCAGAATACAGCTTATGAGCTTTAAAGCTTACACTAATCAAGAAGCAAGACCAATCACTGACGTAGGTCATTTACACCTCAGCTGATACATAGCTGTTCTTCACTGATGTTACCACTTAATCAGTTATATTGATGAAATAAAAAGTTACAGTTCTACAATCTGAAGTAGGGGAATAATTACATTTTGATTATTATGAAGTCAGTCACCAGTCCCATTTGTACAAACACTCAAGCAGATGAAAGGGCAGAAAACTAAATGGATTCAATGATATATAATCTAAATAGTATCGCTTATAAAAAGTATTGATGTAGAAGTCTTCATAACAATATTGTTATTTTAACCACATTTATTGATCTATATTGCAGAATTACTTAGAGCCATGTAGCCACTGGGCTGTGGGCTACTGAGAGGGGATCTTTCTAAATTTCTCCTTCGTTTATGCAATGCAGTGATGGTCCAACACTTTTACAGAACAAAGACCTGGACACACATCTCAAGTGAGTATCCTAACCACCATGTGATGTAAAACAACCTCTCTTTCTGTTCCAGTGATTATTTTTCTCATTCACTGAAAAACTGCTTCAGCAAGCAGGCTGCATCCCACAGGGCACTGCTGCTTGATAGTCAGAGCTGTCTCCTAAAACAGAAGTGATACAGATTAAGGTCTGTATTTCATTTCTAGCTCAGGTTGTTCTCTTCGCTTGGTTTCTAAGGATATTCCCTGTGAAGTGCTTAACATACTTAGAAGAGAGACTTTGGATTGAGGCATGAAAACGAATAAGAAGGAAATTGGAGTATGTCAAGCAACGTTAGAGTAGCTCTGCATCCTTCTGCGAGCTATTGAGCTGCTAATTCCGACTTATATTAGTTACCAGGAAATGCGACTGCATTATTTTTATGTATTCTTCATGTTATAAAAGCTATTGACTTAGAAGTGTACAAACTTCTATGTGTGTTAGTCATCACTAGTAGTTGATATTTATATCTTGGCTCTCCTTTCGCTTGTGCTGGTGTAACTGAGGAGTGGTTTGGTGAGAGCAGATTCAGAGTGGCTGTAGATCAGCACAGCACTGCTGATTTATAATAGTGGTTCATAGTTCATAATAACTGTGTCTCTTCCCCAGTGGAGTTATACCAAAGTAAAGCATTACAATTCAGTTCTTTAATTCAATACTGTAATTGACATCTGAATGGTTGAAAATGGAGGCAAGCACTCCATAGCTATAAGTCTAGGGCTACTAAGCACAAGTATAGAAAAAGATTATGTCAGGAAGAATATAAAAGGACTGCAAGATTATTAGAATTCATTCACATGCTGTCCTTGGATTATTTGGACATGTATTTTAATACTCTCGCCTTTCTAGTTTAAGTAACATTAAGGTTATGAACCAAAGTAGGAAAAGCAAGGATGTTCATTGATAATGGTGGAATTGTCCTTAACTTGCCTCAAGCTGGAAAGGTGCCTTTGTGACACAGCAGAGTACTCTAAGGACACAGCAGCAAACTTAACTTACATTTTGCCTCTGGCAGTGTATGGCACAAGTGTAAAATAAATAACTTGGTTTTGGTTGAGAAGCAGAACCAGTGAACAAATGTCTGAAATGGGCTGCTGGAGATAGAGCCACTTTCTGATCCTCAGTTCTTTACTCAGTGGTGATATCCTGGATTTGCATTTATGTAATAATTTGGCCAGGGTTAAAGAATCCTGCAAATGGTTGGTCTGCCATTCCTTGTGCTTACCAGTGATGGTTTTCCATGGAGTGTAGTGAGTACTGGGTTAGACACAAAACTAATTAATTTTCCAATAGCTTGTTCTAGAAGTTATTTTTAGTTTATCCTGACCTAGCTGCGTTGTCATTTTGTTAAGAGCACTTTGATCAAGTAATTCAATATGATGTACTACTACAATGCAGAGTCCATAAACCGATATCTTTTGTAACAAGAGAGACTTAACAAGAATTATCAGGTAGGAGCTTGTGTTTCCATCTGCAGTATTCAGCTCATTGTATGAGATTCTGGGTAACATTAAATGATCATGTTTTATGGGTTGAAACAATCCATTGATGTGAAACTAAATACTTGCCAAGGATGATAAACCTTAATTCTTGCTTTTAGCTGTCTCAGATGTAAGGGCGCATCTCTGTCTTGAAGAACCCCATTCCATTTTCCAAGCCTCTGCACAAGGAGGTTTGCAAAGCAGTGGAGGGAACAAGTCCCTAATTCAGGGGCTCTAATTCATGCTGTGGTACCAGCACAGGCAATCTAAATTGATGATTTCTGCTGTATCAGCAGTGGGAATAGCAGAGATTCAACTTAAGCATCTACCTAAAGTTATGCATGATACCAAACTGGCACCTTAAATCTGCACTGAGGCCTCTTAACATAAAGCCTTGGCAAGCTTATGTCCACAGTAATAATAAATCCTGGTGACTCAACCCCTGTAAGAAGAGTAGTAAGAGCTGAAGCCTCCTTAGTGGAAGCAATCTGTTTCGTTTCAGAGTACCCAGAATACTGGGAAATCTTTCTATTTTATTCTGTGCTCTCTCATTATCAGAGTTTCTAAAAATAGCATGGTTCAATCTGTATTCTTTTAACTAGTTTGTTACTTTATCTGGTTAGTTATTTTGGAGCTATCCACTTGCCTAGGGAAGTCTATGTGTTTTCATTTTATTTTTATTCTGATGACTGCAGTCATCTGGCTGTTTATGTGAATGATTAAAGGCTTTAAAAGCCCTGATGGATTTTTGTACTCCCTCACTCCCATTACGTTCAAGACGTCTGCAAATGCAGACAAACATAAATCACTTCATTAAAACAAATGCTATTTTTAAACAGTAAATAAACTAAACTCAACTGGATTTTTCTTATACTGGCAGGCTAATGCTCCAAGTAATTTGAACGGTATAAATAAGGAATGGCCAGAGAGTAAGGAAGGCTGTGAGAGTCCACTGTAACGAAAGACTGAGTTTACCAAAGTCTTTCAGCAGAGTGATTTTTTTACTAAAATCCTTATAAGCAAAGTCCTACACTTGAGCCTGCTTGTATCTCTGTATTGCTCATAACAGGAGAATCCTGTAAAAGTTAGTGGGCTCAGCTTGAGCTCCAGAAGAACCAAAGGGGAATCTGGTCTCATGGCTGATGTTGCTCATTGGTGGTGCTTTTTTTTTGGAGTGCAAAACCAGTTTGGATTTCATGTGAAAGAACCATTTACATAAGTTACTAGGCTCAGACATGGCCCTGGCAGGGGAAAGATAGTATAGGAAAGGACCCTCCAGCTTGAAGCTGAACAGCAGGACAAAAGTACCACTTGCAGTGGAAAGGTTAATACAGGAACAGGGAGAGTGACAAGATGGGACTTGCCGTGGGAGGCTTGGTGGATAGATGGTATTAAACTACCTTGCCTCTAAGATGATGCAATATGATCCATTTATGGTATGTGTCTATACATCTGTTTTACAGATCTTGCTAATAGATTCTGGAGCATCAGAGTATAGGAAATAAATGGGCATAAGTCACTGGAAAGGACACACTGAGGGTGCAGTAACAAATGAGCAGAACATTTTAGGGATTATCATCTGTCATTTGAAGAAATGAGTGGATCTCATTCCACAGTGCCAAGCCCTTTACAAACATATTCCTGGACAGATAAATGTTTCTATTACACTGGCTTTCATAACAAACAGACATATTTGATTTTTGGGTATCTTTAAGACAGTGTCTTCCTTGCAGAATGGTGTGACATGGTGTGAGACACAGGACCAGACCAGGAAAAGGAAATCCTGCCAAGGTGTGGATATATCCAGGATTTCTATTCGTACAGAGTGAGCTGAAGATATGCTGATAAAGAGTAGTGCCTGCTATCTCTCCCTGCATGAGCTCTTCCTCAAACATTCTTCCTAGTGCATTGGCCTCCAGTGTAGCGCAGGATACTATAAGTAATTTTCACTCCTGCCTCATAGTTTCCTGATGATGATTTTTGACTGTGCTTACTTCTGTCTGGGTTGAAAAAAGATGGTGTAAGTCAGAGAGTGTTAGCTGTTCTGTTGTTCACTTCTGTATTCAGGTTTTAAATTATTACAGGTTCATATATATGTGTTCTCATTTCTGTCATCTGTGTTTGGCTTCCAAGCTAGGTATCATCACTGAAATGTATAGATATTGTGTGGCTTACAGATGCCTTGTGGAGATTTTTGAAGAACTGTGTTCTTCACAGGCTTTGAAGCAGAAACTGTATTTGAGTGGAAATGTTCAGGGACCAGAAACAAAGAACAGGCAGTTTCTTGTGAGCATAATAGCTGGATGCTTAAAGCCATTTAAAAAATGGCTAGAAAAGTCTGCTGAATTATTTCAGGCACTATAGAGTAAATGATCATGCCCCATTTGTATAGTCTATGACATAAGAGCAGAGATTCATTACCTCAGTCCTGAGGTGTCCTTGAGCAGGTTGATGCCGTTTAGATTCACATTAGCTTTTCTGTGTGCCACTGAATGCCACAAATCATGCAGTGCTAGTGAGAATGGTCCACAGAGGACCAGTGAATGTCAAACTTGGAGCCAGTGTCTCTCTGGGTTTTGCTTTTTCCCCCGAAGATGAATATTGTGTCATCCTCTTCTATTTAGATGCTGAATGCCACCATGCAATGGTCTCCCCTGCACACAGGAAGTGGTCTGTCCTCCCATGACATTGGAGTTCTCAGCAATGATGTCTTGGAACCTTGCTGGGGCAAGCAAATAGACATCGATGTTTTTGCAAAAATATATCAATTTTTTTTCTTTTTTTTTCCACCTGATATTTCTCTGGTCTTTAAACTGGCGGGGCGGGGGTTGGCGCCAATTCACAAAAACAAACGCGTCTTCTTCAGATCTCAGGGATATG